>RJWJ010005741.1:0-66446 GCA_004363605.1 Indri indri
GAACTGGAAGTAACCGATGGGCCCACGTGTGTACAGGGAGTGTAACTCAATGGAAATCAAGCGGGGGGCGGGGGGCGGGGGGAGGGGGTGGGAGGGGAGGGGATGCACGAAAATCTACCTAACAGGTACATGAACACTATCCAGGGGACGGGCACACTTATGCGCTTGACTCAAGCATTGCAAAGCGATCCTTGTAGCCAAAACCATTTGTACTCCTGTAATACTTTGGAATTTTTTTTTAAAGTAAAATACATACATATATTTGTATTCAAAGTAGAGACAGTGTGTCGCTCCAGGGAGGTTCAGCAGGCAGGTGGAAATTCAGAAATAGCAGTCAGGAGAGGAATCAGTGTGTTGACAAAATAGAGACTATATTTGGAATCGTGGTTATACGAGGTCTTCCAGCGGAAAGACACATGGTGGGAGAATGGACTACCCGGCTGCTAAAGAGCAGGCAAAGCCACAGGTACCTGAAGACGAGAAGGAACGTGGAACCAAGGAAAACAGGAAGGAAATCAGGAACAGGAGCGTCACTTTTTGAAAAAGGAAAGTGGATGGAAGAGTGCTGCTGGGGGAGGCACACCTGAAATGTATCGACGTTTCAAAGAAACGTTTTGCACTGCGCTTGTGATGGGCTTCTCTTATTAATCTTCAAAATTGCATTTTAGACTCCAAAAATGTCATTGTACCATGCTGCAAGGCTTGACCAGCTTTTTAACAGGCAGACCATCTGATTATGCCTGGTCTCCTGTAGAGAAAATCTTTAGCTGGCAAAATACTGCGCTCTGACAACCTGGGGAGAAAATGTGTAGCTGCTGCACAAGAGTGGAGCAGACGGCAGGCCAGGTCCCCCGAACCCAGACCCTGTGCATGCGCTGCGTGAGCTTCGTTCCCCCCTCACCTTTCAGTAACAGTAGCGTTTTATGTGACCTGCAGTGAGTTTTGTTTAGCAGCAGGTAGCATCACCCAGAACTCGTTTCTGTTTTGTTGAATCCATTCTCAAATAGAGGTTTGTAGTTGGCAAAATAACTAAAAATTGCCCATAGAGTTTTCCACTATACCATACCTTCTGGTCATTATTTGCCACATCTGGTATAAATTCTACAATAATGGAGTAGTATTTAGGATCTGCTTAATTTCTTTGATTTATCATTTCATTGACCATTGTTGCAATTAATTCGATTAATAATTATTTTGCTGAATTCTTCATAAATTGTTTTAAATAAGACAATTTTTTATCTTTATATTTCTCTGAGTGTTAATGTAGCAATTAGCTTGATAATGCTCATTAAATAGCCATTATTTGAAGAGCACCACTTTGTATCATGACACTTGAAAGGAAAGCCTCTTTCATGTAAAAATTGAATAACCACCAGCACTATTTTTAGCCCTTCAAATTAATATTTGTATGTTCTTAAAGATACTGATCTATTTCATTTTTATTTGATCGACATGTAATCTAAGTAAACATCGACTTTTTGTACTCTATGAAGTTATCGTGACTCTCAAGGATTTCAACATGTTGTAATAATCTGAAAGTCTATCTGATCATCAGCAATGTCTGTCACGTCAAAAACTAATTAGAAACAAATTGATGTAGACAAACTTTGACCAGATAGGATAACAATGAAACCATTAAATTTTCTTTGTTGAACTGTCAGAAAAATATGTTTTGTCCTTTGTATATTTTCTTTAATTCTCTATTGCTATTAATGGATCATAATTTAAAAAAAAAAACTATAAGTAAATAGAATTTAAAGGAATTACTGCTTACTGTATCAGACCATAATGAAAGACCATGGTTCTTACTGAAAAATAATGCATCAGGATGAACTGTTGCTGACCACCACATGTGCTCTGTTGACCATGCAAACTGTGCTTTTGTTTACTCTTACTTTTGTCTTCCTTCTGCATTTTCATTTTGTTTGAGAATGTTCTCCAATTTTCATGAGCTCCTCTGTGGTTGTTTTCATTATTAGTGTTGTCTTAGCTTTCATAATTCTTTTTCTTATCATTATGATTTTGACCATCAACCTTAGAATTTTATTTTTCATTGCGATATGAGATGATATCACATTTTGAAGCTTCTGCAAGTCTTTTATTTTTTAAGCTTAGATTTTTGCCTTCCAATAGGATACTTTCTTCTCATTATATTTGAATTTTGGTATAATCATTAAATACACCCAAAAAATTTAAAATTGAAGGTACACAAGAATGATTTCAATGCACTTTAAAATGCCTGCTACATTGCATTGAGATGCACAAACACATAATCAATTTAATAACACTACATGCATCGGTTTACGGGTGACAATGTGCAGGCATTTGGTCACAGGCACATGTGTCTCCAGGTCATTTCACTGTGTAGGTAGGTGGTACTTTTGAGTGCTGTTTCATGGAACCACTCAACTCCGTGAGGGCAAGAAGTGTCAGATACCTAATGAGAGCTAATAAAATGGGAAGGATAAATTGTGACTTTGTACAAAGATTACTCACTGCTTGTAGAATGTTACACGGTTATGGCCTGCAAACAGGAATGCTGATGAAGTTTACTTCAAGTGATATCCATCAAAAAAGAAAATAAAAAATATAAAATAATACACATGGTGTGTTTATAATTATTTATGCTAACTTATCTAGCTAAAACTCTGTTATTCTTACAGACCTAATGATTGGAATTTTTTTTTGTGAAGGTAACTTTGGCTCTATACATTTAAAACTGTGTTTCACTGTATCCCATGTATTTTTAGTTCTGGACACCGTTAGACACTTCCTCAGCACAATACATACTCTGGCCTGTCTCTCTGTGTTAGGATGCTGAGGGCAGTGGCTACAATGGGGGACCATTCCTGGGAGCCATTCTACAATAGCAATAACTAAATATTTTCCTGTCGTTTTAGCTTACTTTCAATCTTTGGTATACTTATGTTTTAGATGTCTCATTGGAATGGCATGTGGGTGGAACACTTTTCTTCCTTTTTGTCCCGATGTCGTTGAATAAAGCCACCACCCTACTAAGTGCACACTGTTTGCCCCCCTTAAGTTGCCTTTAGTCTCTTTTGTCGCCTTCTTTTGGATTGAATGTGTTTTATTATTTTAATAGTTTTCCTTTATTAGTTTAGAAGTTATGCTCTCTGCTCTCTTTCACTATTCCTTTAGGGGCTACTCCAGAGATTACAGTAAGATTTTAATCTATTACAACTTCATGCTAACTGACATTTGTCTACTCTTCCCCCTAGTGATGCAAGTACCTGGGAATGTTTTAACTCCACTTTCCCTAGTCCCACTTATATGTTGGTGTGTATTTTCATTCTTTCCATAGACTTCAACCCTTGCAAGACAATATTACTCTTGCCTTTTGTAGTAAAATGTCATTTAGATTTGGTTGTATTTGTTAATTTCATTGATCTTAATTCTTTTTTCCATCTTCCTTTTATCCCAATTATACTCCTTAGACCTTTCATAATACAGATCTGTTGGTGGAAAATTGTCTCAGTTTTTGCTTTTTTCAAAATTTATTTGTTTTGTCCTCATTCTCATTCTTGAGGGATGTGTTCACTGGATGCACAGAAGTGGCAGTTATTTATTTACTTTTTTGGCCCCATTAAATTTATCTTTCTACTGTCTCTGGCTTCCATTATTACAGTTGAGAAGTAGGCTGTCAGCCTAATTTTTGAAACTTCGAAGGTTCTGTCTCTCGTGTGTGGGGGTTGTTTGTTTGTTTGTTTTCTGCTTGGTGTCTAGGTTTTTTTTCTTCTGGTGCTGAAACCCAGGAATAAATGGTGTCTAGGTTTAAATTTCTTTTTCCTGTTTCCTATTTGTTGATTCTTGAATCTATAAATTAATGTTTTTCGTTACTTCTGAAACATTCTCAGCCATTAGTCTTCAAATAATGCTTCTTCCTCATTCCTTCTGTTCCTCTGTGACTCCAGTTAAATGCATTTAGAACTCTCCGCTATTTTAGCTTTCTACCCTCTTTTGTGCATCTTTTGTCCTTTGTGTTTCTGTGCTTATTTTGGACAGTTTCTTTACTTCTGTCCTCATTCACTAATTCTCTTTTCAGTAGTGTCTCATATGCTCTTAAACCTATATGTAAATTTTATTTTTTGTATTTTTCAGTTCTAGAATTTGCTCTTTCTTCTTTTCAAAATTTTCTATGTTGATTTTTATAGTTTTCTATTCCCTGTGGAAAACTTTAGCTTGCCTTTAACCTCATTTGTCATGGTCAACACGGTTATGTCACAGGGTGTATCTGATAATTCTAATACCTGGAGTCCATGTAGGTCTATTCTATTGCCATAGTCTCTACAGGTCCCGTTTGTGTTTTATGGTCTTCTTGTGTTCCTGGCTATCTTTGATTTGATGCTGGATATTACATTTGCAAAACTACCTTTACAAATAATTTGAGGTCTAGAATGATGTGATCTTCATTTGGAGAGAACTGTTGTTTGCTTTTGCCAGGTGCTATAGGGCACTTGAAGAATGTGATATTTGCAAATAGGACAGGTGAGAATGATGAGATTTCGTAGCAACTGCTGCATTTTACATTTTAAGAAATATAGGGGAAAAAATCTGATTAAATATTTCATGTCCATTAAAAATTTTGGAATGCAGGAAAAAATAAATAACCAATAGCCCTACCATTCAATAATAGCCATTAAATACTTAGTTAAATATTGTATTTAATTGATAAAGAAATTGAAATAAGAACTGGCTTATAGTTATGCCACTAATTAGTGCTATAAGCAAATATAGAGCCTTCTGCTCTAACATTATCTTCACTCTGCAAAACTGCCCTCAATTAAGCTTAGTGAGAAATGTACCAATGTGTATATAATATTTTATTTCTCTTAATCTGTAAGATTATCTATTTTTCTGTTTGAAATCTGTATGTGTCTATTCGTGTACCCATAACATTTTTTTGAGGTTAATTTCTTATGCATTTTAATACCATTTCCTGTTTCCCACTAGTCAGGGACCTGAGATAACTTACTAGATAAACTGGTCTCAGAGTAAAAGGATAGAGCCCAGGCTGCAGAATAACAACAACAGATACCAGTGGAGCTGCTGGATGGATTTGTTAAACTCATAAATAGCAGTCTTTAAAGCCAAAGTCTTCAACTGCAGAAATAAGTCTTTTGATTATTTGTTTTTGAGAGAGAAAGAGGGTCTTTTGAAACTAAACAGACCAAGAGCTCTAAAGGAGGAAGGCATAAATTTTCCATGAAAACCAGTAGTTTAGAAGGAGAATGCATGCTGTTACAAGATTTAGTTCCTGCACAAAAGGAAATAAAATTGAATACCCTGGCAGGAGGAGGACATGATGCCTCACAGAGGAGTTGGGCAAAGAATTCCAGAGGATTGCAGGGAGAACCTGGGAACAGAGGTGATTTATGCCTTGCTTCTTGGGGTAACATCTGTGAACCTCTTGTAGAGGTCTATCCATCCCTCGCAAAATCAAATACATAGAGCAGTAAGGGCTGGATGAGGTGCTCGGGGCAGTGGGGCAGAGGCACCTCTGGAGTCCTGAACACCCGGAACTGAATCATGGCACTCACGCCAGTCGGTTTTAGGGCAAAGAGACACTGTGTATGCAGCTGGCTGTCAGAGGCCATAGGAGAATGGTACCCATCAAAAATGAACTTTGTAAACAAATAGATCAATGGAACGAAATAGAGAGCCCAGAGATAGACCCCATAGAAATATAGTCACTTTATCTTTGACAGAGGATCAAATGCAATACAACAAAGAAAAGATACCGTTACCGACAAATGGTGCTGGAACAACTGGACATTCAACATGCAAATAAAAAAAAAAGGAATCTAGACACCAACTTTACATCTGCGGGGAGCATTGGCCACATTCCCCGCAAACGTGGCCAATGCTCCCCACATACATCCTTCACAAAAATTAACCCAAAATGGATCATAGACCTAAATGTAGAACACAAAACTGTAAAACTTATAGAAAATAACATAAAAGAAAATCTAGGTGTAAAATCATCAAAGTAATTCAATGGAGAAAAGATAATCTTTTTAACAAATACTGCTTGCACAATTGAATATTCTTATTGAAAAGACAAACCTCACCTCTTATGTACACCGTATGTAAGATATATATGTGCGATGTACAGTTGTCCCCTGCTATTCATGAAGGCTTGGCTCCAGGACTCCCATGGATACCAAAATCCATGAACACTCAAGTCCCTTGTGCAAAAAGATGTAGTATTTTCATATAACTTATGCACATCCTCCTGTATACGTTTAATCATCTCTAGATTACTTACAATACCTAATAAGATGTGAATGCTATGTAAAGAGTCATTATAATGTATAGTTCAGGGAATAATGACAAAAATAAAAGTCTGTATATGTCAGTACAGCCCTCCATCTTTTTTCCAAACATTTTTGATCTTGAGCTGGTTGAATTCATGGATGTGGAGCCCATGGGTGCAGAGGGCCCAACCGCACATAATGATGCGTCGTGGTGAAGACGTGCAATGTGCAATGTGACATGTACTGATGATGCTAATATGTGATATTTATATGATATGCAATAAAGCAGAAGGAGACTTACATGTGAAAGCTAAAGTTACAAAACTTCATGAAGAAAACATGGAGAATTTTTGTGACTTTAGTGTAGGAAAAGATTTCTTAAAACACCAAAAGCATGAATCAGAGAAAAAAAATTAATAAGGCAGACTATCAAAGTTAAAAAACTTCCCCTTGTCAAAAGACACCACTAAAAAAATAAAAAAGGCAAGCTAAAGAATGGGAGAAAATATTCACCATATTAATATACGACAAAAAAAGCTCAAATTGAGAACATATAAAAATGTTATGCCTCAATAATCAGAAGACAAACAATTAAAAATGGGCAAAACAGTTGAAGATTATATATAAATGGCCAATAAACACATGGAAAATATCCAACATCTTTAGTGACTATGGAATTGAAAATTAAACTGTAATACATGCACTCCAGGCTGGCCACAATAAAACAACATGTGTTAAAGAGTATTTGGAAAAGCTGGACCTCTTATACATCGCTCATGGAAAAATAAAATGGTGCAACCACTCTTTTTTTTTTTTTTTTGGAGACAGAGTCTCACTCTGTTGCCTGGGCTAGAATGCAGTGGCATCAGCCTAGCTCACAGCAACCTCAAACTCCTGGGCTCAAGCAATCTTCCTGCCTCAGCCTCCCAAGTAGCTGGGACTACAGGCATGCGCCACCATGCCCAGCTAATTTTCTTCTATATATTTTTAGTTGTCCAGCTAATTTTTTTCTATTTTTTTTTTTTTTTTAGTAGAGACGGGGTCTCGCTCTTGCTCAGGCTGGTCTCAAACTCCTGAGCTCAAACAATCCTGCCTCAGCCTCCCAGAGTGCTAGGATTACAGGCATGAGCCACCGTGCCCAGCTGTACAACCACTTTTGAAAACTTTTGACAGTTTCTTAAAAAGTTAGACATTTACTATACCACCCAGCCATTTTCCCAAAAGAAAAAAAAAAACATGTTCCCACAAAGATTGCACGTAAGTGCTCATACCAGTTTTATTCATAATTGCTCAAAACTAGAAATAATCTGAATGTCTGTCAGCAGGCGAATGGATAAATAGAATGTGAAATATCCACACAGCACAGTGGATTACCACTCAGCAATAAAAGGGGGAAACAAATCACTGATAAACATAACAACGTAATAAATCCCAACATCATTTTGCTGAGGGAAAGAAGCCAGACACAAAGTTGTACATCCTGTATGGTCTCATTTACATAAGATTCTAGAAAAGGTAGACTGGTCTGTAGAGATGGCACGCAGGTCATTGCTGTCCTGGGGCCGGAGTGCACAGAGGGACGGAGTGCCAGGGGCCACAGAAAACTGGAAAAATTCTGTGTCTTGATAGTGGCCGTGGATTCATGGGTGTGTATGTGGATCAAAGCCTTTCAAGTTGCATACTTTAGATGGATGCAGTTTATTGTACATAAATCACAAATCAGTAACATTTTTAAAGAAACGAAAGAGAATCTAGGTGGTCTTGGGTCTGGCTATGACTTTTTAGAGAGGACAGCAAAGTCACAATCCATAAAAGAAAGAATTGATAAGCTGAACTTCATTCAAATTTAAAAAAAAATTTCCGCTCTGAGAAAGACAATGTCAAGAGAATAGGAAGACAAGACACAGACTGGGAAGGAATATTTGCAGAAAATGTTGTCTAATAAAGAACTATTATGCAAAATACACAAAGTATGCTTAAAACTGAACAATAGGAAGATAGCCAAGTCCATTAAAAGCTAGGAAAAGACGTGAACAGACACCTCACCAAAGCAGATACGCAGAGGGTAACTGAACATATGAAACATGCCCCACATCGTATGTCATTAGGAAACTGCAAATTAGAACAGAAGTGAGATACCGCCACAAAGCCAATGGAGTGGCCAAAATGTAGAGCACTGATGACAGTGAAAACTGAGTATGTGGAACAACAGGAACTGTCATTCATTGCTAACAAGAATGCAAAGTGGTGCAGCCACTCTGAAAGGCAGTTTGACGGTTTCTTGTAAAACTAAACATACTCTTACCATGCAATTTAGCAATCATGCTCCTTGGTATTTACCCAAAGGAGTTGAAAACTTGTGTTCACACACGGATGTTGATAGCGGCTTTATTGATAACTGCTCAGACTTGTAAGCGACCAGGATGCTTCAGTAGGTAAGTGGATGAATAAACCGTGGCACATCCAGACAGTGGAACAGTATTCAGTGCTAAAGGGAAATGAACCATCCAGCGACAAGAAGACATGGAGGAACCTTACATGCATGTTACTAAGTGAAAGAAGCCAATCTGAACAGGCTACGTACTGTGTGATTCCAACTCCACGGCATTCTGGAAAAGGCAAAACTATAGAGTTGGTAAAAAGGTCAGTGGTTGCGGGGGTTTTTGGGGAGGCAGAATAAACGAGTGGAGCAGGGGAAATTTCACAGCAGCGAAACGACTGGTGGATATACGCCGTTACACATTTATGAAAACCATAGAACGTATGATGCCAAGGGTGAACTCTAATGTAACCTACGTACTTTGGGTGACACTGATGTGTCAGTGCAGGCTCACCAAGCACAACAAATGTACCACTCTGGCGGCCGATGTTGAGAGTGGGGGAGGCTGTGCGTGTGTGGGGGTTAGAAGGGAGCTCTCTGGACTTTCTGCTCAACTTTGCTGTGAACCTAAAACTGCTCTAAAAGTAAAATCTATTCTAAAAAACCAACATGGTATATACTAACACAGTTCATCAGAGACTACCCTGCATGAGTAACACTTCTTGGAATCCAACCGGAAGGGAGAAGACTACAGACCAGACACCCTATTTACCTTGGTGTCAAGATTCCTTTTCCTTCCTCACTTCTAACCCAAGAACTTAGGTCCTCCTCAGGGAGAAGGGAGATGAGGAGTTGGATTTCAGAAGGATGTTTCAAATGACCGAATGGTTACCCAAGAGACTGACTCTCAGACTGGGGATGACTGAGTTTATCTGGAGTCAACAAGATTAGCTTTTATGGTATTAGCAACACCGAGGGCTTCAGGCCTGAAATAATTGAATAAAGTTCAATCATAGAAAGAAATAAAGAATATTCTATCTCTGGATTTTGTCACTCTGCATATTCAAACTTAATACATGAGTTTAATAGATTGCATGTAAAAGTTTGATTTTAAAAAAGAATTCTGAGAAAAATGCACAGGGCTTATCAGAGCCAACGCCATTTATGAAGTTGCATGTGACAGGTGAGACACACCTACAATTTGCTGGCATCCTCCCCACCTGGAAGGGTGAATTCGCCCCTTTCCTATGGAACGTGTCATTCCAGTGCACAAAGGACACAGTGACCCTCACAGGAAAGGCCACCTAAACTCAGATACCAAACAAGCCTCATGGCCAGTCAACCCAGAGATGGAAAAATACGAGGCAGGGACCCGGATATTGTCAGCCTGGCTCCTCTGAGGCATTGGGCAGAGACAGGCTGCCCGTGGCAGGCCAGAGGGCAGCGAAGTGAAACCTATTTCCTCCTGCAAAAATCAGGGCCACACTCTTCCTGCCTTCATGTTTGTACTCATCCCAAATGCACAACAAAGGCAGCTTCGGGAGACAGGCCTCTGTATGGACAACAAAAAGATCTTTAGATTAGATCTTACCTGAGCTTGGGAAGGCAGGTGGACTTAAGCCTTTGAAAAGCAGGAACTATAATGCCTGAGTTGGTGTTCTGATAACCGAAAATTTAAATATATAAGGAAACTCATTTTCATACTGCCAGACTGGAGAAGAGAAGGAGGAATTTACAAAACTCGGGAGAGTATCAAAGAATAACACAAGAAAGGGTCAATAAAGTGTTCGCAACAGGATGAAAACCATTTGCAAGCTCCAGGGTTTTCTCTCCCCAAATCTCCTCTATCCAAGGAAAACCCACCCCAATTGGCTGTACCCCTGAGAGCAGGGCCAGGGCCAGGGAGCTAAAACTGTTGTCTAGAGAGAGAGCCAAATGCACATCTAGGTTTCACTCTGGCTGAAGAAGTCACCTTTCTCTGGAATTTTACTATACGGCACCTGCCCTCTAAGTACAGGAAGTGTTAGCAACGGGCAAAAGATCTCATGCTAAGCATGACTGGAATAATGGCTGGGACGGAGGGAGTGGCAGGCTGATATTCCGATGAGGGCAAGGTAAGCAAGTAGCGTAGCGTGGCTCGTTAGACAAATGTAAGCATGAGGAAAGCTGCAATCCTGTAGTTGAGACCTGAGTGCAATTTAAGAGAGAGAAAAAGAGGGAGAGAGATGCAATGGAGACTTAGCCCACAAGCAATTCGTTAAACAGAAAATTCTAGTGAAACATTCCTTATAAATAAAAATAGAATAAGAAAGGGCAGGGAAATAGACGTAGTAGTGATATAGAACCATGACAGGCCAGCGGTAAATCTAGAACCATTTAACGAACAGATTAGATAAACATTGTGAAGGAAAAGTAAAGGAAGAAAGGAGATTATCTGGGCAGATATTTGATACAAAATTCAGGGTGACAGGGAAAAAAATAGTTGGTTACAACGGGAAGTGAATTGAACAGAAAATGGAGCACAAAGTTGGCGAACAAACAGATGTCTAGTTTGCAGACCTGAATGACGACAGATTCCAAAGAAAATTATTAAGCACGGTACTTGTAATCAAAGGCAAACCGAGAGGACGTCCAGCCCAGATGCACAGTAAGAAATGCCTAGTGAGAGAGGGGAGTGGGGCTGGGAGGGGGCAGGCTGTGAACACGAGAGCACCTCTGGACAAAGAGCCGCTGGAAGAGGATTCACGGATCTTACTTCACATTCAGTAAGGATTTGACAGCCCTTGGGCACAGTTCTGTCTGGGAGAGCGCTGCAACCCATGAACCAGCATCTAACCCGGAGAGGTATGCACACAGCGCTGCCCGCAGATCCGCCTCCACTCTGAGATAACATGGAACTCTTTCAGAGTGGGGCCTGAACTGGGCCATGGTTATCACTGAAACTTATAAAGACACAGGGATCAGAAATTCATTTGAATGTCAGTGCTGTGCCATCTTTGGGGTCATACACGTCATAAATGGAAATAGCATCTTCCCTGAGTTGCAAATGTCATCTATGACACACGTGTAACTCCTGATGGTGGGCACGCACCTCACCGAGTGTTTGGCCCACGGGATCCTAGCTTCTGTCTTCTCTTACGGAGGTGGCCAAGATCAAAAACGTGGAAGTTGTTCTTGGGCATAAGAAAACCTTAAAGGGCTTTACCTTTGTGGACAACGTGGCCCATTACAAATGCTGACCCATGAAATGTTGCCCCAGAGAACCTGTGCTCCTTTCCACTGGGGGGAGGCGGTGATAGGTGTTCAGGGCCAGGCTCTCACACACAGCATCACCTCCTGGCCAGCCTGGCCTGCAGGTGTCTCAGCGGGGAAGGATGGTGACCACGCTCCTCTTTAAACTCCAGTTGACCTTCAGTTGAGGATACAAGGTTCTTGGCCAGTGCTCCAATTACATTATGTTGTGGAGAGAACTATCCTTTTCTAATAAAAGCCAAGCGAAGTCCTTGGAGAAACTTTTAACCTCCTCCACGCATCTCAGCAAAAATCACACTGTGCTGATTGTTTTCTATTTGAGCTCCCACCCTCCCCGCTCAGCCGAGAGCTGTCCTCTCCTATCCGCCGCCATCCTCTGCCTTGCTCTGTGACTCAGGATACCGACCCTAATGGACTGTATCATCCAGGCTCCCTGGTCCCTTGGTTTCTGGTGGGATCAATGGCAGGCATCACTGAGACTGCAGGGCCAGAGGACAGAGAAGGTGAGAGCCTGTGTCTTTTGGTGACTGCAGCCTTGGCCTGAGCTCCTGCTCCCCACTTCTTTGATACCATCACCCAACCCCCACCCTAACCCTGTGCTCCTTTAGGCCTGGAACAGCAACAGCTTTCTGCTCTGGTCAGTTCCTGGGTGCCCCAACATTCCCTTGGTTCTCTCCCCACATCCAGTCTTCATTACAGTCCAGCCATCTGGTACTGCTACCACTGTGACTCATCAGCCTTTATCCCTATAGAGCTAAGACGCTTGTTTGGGCTGCTCTAGCAAAAATGCATGGATGGAGTAGCTTAAACAGCAAACATTTGTTTCTCACAGTTCTGGAGGCAGAGAAGTCCATGGTCAAAGCGCTGGCTGACTTGGTACCTGGTGAGGGCCCGACCCTGGTTTATAGATGGCATCTCCCTGCGGCATCCTCACATGACGGGAGGATGAGGGAGCTCTCTGGGGTCTCACCTGTAAGGACACTGATCACATTCATGAGGGTTCTACCCTCATGACCTAATCACCTCCAAAGGCTCTACCTCCCAACACCATCACACTGGGGATTAGGATTTCAACATGTGAATTGGAGGGTCAGGGGAGAGTCACAAATATTCAGACTGTGACATCATGGACAGGGAAGACCATGGAGAACACCCTGCACTCTTCAAAGGGAGTTTCTATTCTTGCAGATGAGTTTTGTTTGGAATCTGCATTACTTGTAGTGGAAAATGGATGCTCTGCCACTCCTCTTGCTAGAAGGGCTGTGAAGGGGTGGAAAGATAAGGAGAGAGAAAACTTCAGAAGATTTACTTTAAATCTTACATAATTGTCGGGCTCGGGATTTCTCTAAAAGCAGGGAGCCAGCTGTAGGATGCCTTCCTTCGTTCTTTTTATCCCTGGGATCACTAAGACCCTTATCAAAAAGAACATATTTAAAGAAATCCATTTAATCTCTTTGCTTCGACACTAATTTTTAAAGAGAAATAAGCAAGTTTGAAGGAAAGAAACAACCGTCACTAAACTGAGGTATGGGAATTCTATGGATTTCAACTTAAATCTTAGATCCTATAAATATTTTTTGAAGGAATTGTTTAATGATTTTATAGGGCATAACAGAAATCATAAACGTATGGCTGAGACTTCAGTTTGGATGGATCATATTTGCAGGTGCATTATGTTATTGTGAATTTTGGAAATTTCATACCCTCAGCCCCATCACCCCCAATTTTTTTCTTAAATTTTCTTCTACTCATTGTTGGTATGCACATTTATTTTTGGCAGGCTATGGGGCTATCTTTGTGTATATATGTATTTCTATTGTGATTTTCTTCATAAAATCTTATTTCATAGGAAGTTTTCATTATCATTTACTTGTGATTTTTATTAGCTACATGATATTCTACCAGATATTATCATTTGTTCAGCTAATACTCATTTACGGGTATTTAGATTATTTTCAATAAGCAGGCTGTGATGGTTAATTTTATATGTCAACTTGGCTGGGCCACAGTGCCAATCTTTGGCCAAATATTATTATGGATGTTTTTGTGATGGGTTTTAGATGACATTTATACTTAAATCGGTGGAATCTGAGTAAAGCAGGTTATGCTCCATAATGTGGGTGGGGCTCATTCAATCAGTTGAGGCTTAAATAGAATAAAAGACCGACCTTGCCTGAGCGAGAGGGAATTCTGCAGCAGGCTGCCTTTGGACTTGAAATACAGCATTAACCCTTCTCACGTGTCCTGTCTACCAGCCCACTCTGCAGACTTCAGATTTGCCAACTTCCATAATTTCATCAGCCAAGTCCTTATAATAAAAATTCTTTCTATGTTTGCACATCCTGTTGGTTCTATTTCTCTGGAGAATCCTGACTAACACACAGGTAATCCCTAGAAGTAAGCCCTTTAGAAAGCAAGTAGAATCATATTTGCTGCACTTGGGCATTTGAAAAATGTTTTTCTCTTTCTTGGTTAGAAACACCATGGGATGCTACTTCAGGTACTCATTCTCTACATAGAGAAGTAAATTTTTGTGGTTTATAGAGCCCACCAGAATTTAGTTTAGAAGTTTTATATTATAACATAATATCATATAATATTCAAACATTTTCTTTCTTTTCGTAGTCTGTTTTCAACTTTGCTTTTTTCTGGTAATAAGTTATTAAAATGTAATTAGTGTTCTCAAGTACTGCTATGAATTAACTATAATGAGACAGAAGAAATGAATGGTTCTATCCATGGGTTGTCTTCATGAATTTCTAGATATCTGGTTATCAGAGTTTGGATGAAGTTATAGTGCGGGAAGAGGTAGACAAAATTGGTTAATAATGTAAAGAAATAAAGAAATAAAGTTTTGGGAAAGAACATTAAAGAAACAGTATAAAGAGAATAGCAGAGCAGAGCTGACACCTTGCAATTCAGCCTCGCACACAGCCTCGCACAGGAGGAAGGACTGTGCTTCATTCTGACAGTGGGAGGGAAACCGAGATCTAGCTGGGTGAGGGGAAGGGAGGAAACCTGAACAAGATTCTGCTGCTCCCTGATGTGCTCTGAGATTTTAGGTAGACTGGAGACCAGGTTGGAACTCGGAGAAACGGCCATAGGTAGACTTGGAGTTTTCCTTTACAGCAAAGGAGAACTAACCTGGTATCAAGCTTTTCCTCATCTAACATACAGTTCTGCAACTTGAAAGCCAATGAGTTAGATGTTGTCCATACCAGGGATGGTTAAAGAAACTAAGAGGATTTAACCAGGAAAAACTAGGAACTGACAAGACAGCTGTCTTCAAATATCTGAGGACTCGCCATATGGAAGAGAAGATGCATTTCTGACCAATGGATAGAATTAACAGGGAAACAGATTTTGGCTCCATAGAAGGGACATTTTCTAATCGTTATAACTGTCACACAGTGAGATGGATAATCTGGGGAATGTTGAGACCCCTACACACTGGACGTGTTCAGGCTGGCATACCATCTGTCAGAGATGCCACCAAACCAGATGACTCACTTTTAAAAATAACACTTTGTAATAATTATTAGAGTAGAATATGTCCATGGGAGACTATTTTAAAAATAAAGTATTAAGAAGAAGAGAAGAATCATCCTTAACCCCACCACCTATAGTTGACCACTATTAACAGTTTGACGTGTTTCCACTTGATACTTTTTTCTGTGTAGATAAAACTCTGCATTTGTACTTTGTAAAAGCATATATATATGGCATAAGCAGCATAAGTTTTCACAAAATACACATTTACTGCAAATATAGCTGTGGAGCTTTTTCTTCCAAAGTGCATAAGATTTTTCTATGTTTTTAAATAATCTTCAGAAACATGATTTTAATGTTGTACATGACTTAGTCCTATGAATGGATGTGTCTGGTGCTATTGTTCATACAAATAATGTTCCAGTGAACATCTTGAACATCTTCATACATACACACATGTACACACATATATGCATATACACATGTGTATGTACATGTTTATATACACATATATGTACAGGTTTATACACATGTATGCGTGTGTATATGTGTGTGTGTGTGTGTGTGTGCATTTTCTTGGGGAAAAAGTCTTAGGTATGGAAATATGGGGTCAAAGAGCATCAACATTTTTGAATAATTTGATATGGGATAGGCCTCCAGAAAAAAAGCATCAATTTACAATCTCAAAAGAAGTTTATAGGAGTCCTTGTTTCATCACAATCCTGTCTGCAAATAAATCATATTATTTTTTAAGATATTTGTCAATTTGACAGCTAAAATTATATTTTATTTTTCAATAAAATGAATTTCTATTATAATAATAGACTGGGTAATTCATATCTTTTTATTATTGATTTGTATTTCTTCTCTAGCTAACGCAATTGCTCACATGTTTGGTCTTATTGTTCTTCTGTTTTATGTCTTAGACATCTCTGCTTTTCTTCTAGTGTGTTAGTAGCTGAATATCCTGACCTATTTCTCTTAGAAGTTAATATTTCATGTTTTAACATTGCAAAAATAGAATGAAAGTATGTTTCTATCAACATCAAGACACTGAGCAGGTTTTCAAACACGTCTTACCGTTCCCTGCTCTGCTCTTGTCTTTTTTTGGAGGTTCCATCCAGGCCATTGCCAGCAGCAGAGCGCAGCGATTGCTCGGAAAGGACCTGGAGACTGACAGCCGAGTCCTGGTTCTGTCTTACTAACTGTGCGAGTCCACGTAAGCCATGTAATCTCTCTATGCCTCAATTTCTTCCTGAGAAACTATAATGGAGATGTCAGTCCCTTCCTTAGAAGGTTTCTGTGTAGATTAACTAAAATACGGGTTTAGAACAATGTGGGGGCACCTGGGAAGCACTCGGTAAAGAGTGTTGCCAGTCACAATGGTTATTCTTACGTGCCCACCTGGCAAGTCCGGAGGCCCAGTTATCAGAGCACGCACAAGTCTAAATGCTGCTGTGCAGGTGTGTTGTAGATGTGCTTAATGTCTACAAGCAGGTGATAACCCTTGATGTGTGGGTGGGCCTCATCCAATCAGTTGAATGCCTTAAAAGTGAAAACAAGTTTCCAGAGAAGGAATTCTGCCTCAACACAGCAGGAACAAATCCTGCCTGAATTTCCGGCCTGTCGGCCGGCCCTACCAATCTCAAATTTGCGAGTCCTTACACCCACATGAACTGACCTCTTAAAACCCCTTATAGCGTGCGCGTGTGTGCGCGCGCGCGCACACACACACACACACACACACACACACACACACACACACACACAGATATCTGAGTTCTGTTTCTCTGGGAAACTGATACACAGTAATGTTACTTTTTAACATTTAAGTAATTTTATTAAATCCCGTATCATATCAACTATAAATATTTAAACGAATATATTTTACAATTTAATTGTTTGATACCATTGCTTTCAGACTACATTGTTCCCACATCTGAGTCCTTAATTTTTGTTTGCTGCCATGAATCAGGTTGTGCCGCTTCCCTGAGTGATGGCTCATGAAGAATACATGGAGGGGTAGTATTCATATTATAAACCATCTTCATATTGCCCTCATACACGCCACTCACAGTGCTCCTCTGCTAACAGCCCTGTATGTGGGGAGATTTTCTAAATTTTAGGGACATGTTCTTCTATTACTTCTTTAATCATTTCACCATCTGCTCTATTTTCCTCTTTTGGGTCCCAGTATATTTTTAGTGGGCTGGTTGCAGGCAAGTTCGAACGAGATTAAACTTGTGAAGTGAACTGATTCGAAGATGTTTGGTGGTTTGGAGCTTGGAAAAAGAGACAAAAGAGATAAGGATAATCAAGGGGGTGGGAGAACATAGAGTCAGGTCAGCCCCAGGAACTGGATCGAAGCCCTCTCGTGTCTCCGCGTGGGACAGGGTGGGAGTCCCGGGGACAGCACAGGACTGGCATGTGGGCTGCCGGGTGCTCAGGTGCCACCGGCCACACTGTTCCCAGACTCGTCTTCTCCATCTGGTATATTTTCTCTTTCTTATTCATCTTTTAATTTTTCTCTTTGGAGTTCTGGGAGTATATTTTAACATGGTTTTTTAATTGATTGGCTCAGTTTTCTGCATTATTTAGTCTGCTGTTCTGATTTTAGCCTTTATTTGAAAGCTAGCTTTCCTGATTTCAGATTTTTCTTTTTCATAGATGCACTTTTTAAATTTCATTGAAACTAGGATTTAAAATGTTCTCATTTTTCTCGCTTCTTACAGAAAATCTAGTTCATGGCATAATTTGCATGATTACTCACATGAGTCATCCCCCTCCCCTTTTCTTAACCACCAAGCATTTTCATATATCATGTGGTTTTTTTCCTGTTGGCTTGTTCTTGGAGATTTTAATGATATGTAATAAGTGTAAGCTCTGTTAGGGCAGGGACCAGAAGCTGCCATGTTTATCACCATGAACCTGGCTGCTGGAACGTCACTTTCCACATAGTTAAGGTTGACAAACAGGGTGGTCATAGCTGAGCTACCTTCATTGCAAATTTACATAGTACACAACTATATTTACTTCTACTTTTTTTATATTAAATTAATTTTTCAAACATCATAATTCATGTCAATCAGTAATATACTTCCTTTTATAATCTGAGGACAAAAATAATTTTACCTTGAACCATAGATAACTTCTCAAAATACCATATGTTAAATACTTTATATTTTGTCTCCATTATTTGTAATGTTATCTTTATATTAAATCTGTTTCGATAGTTTGTATGCTTGTTCTTGAGCCAGTGTTCATTTAACTGCCAGAGCTTTACATTTTGATATTTGGATTGGCAAGTCTTCCCTCATTATACATTTTATTCAAAAAGTTTATTCAAAAATGTCTTGAATCTTCTCTCAATCCATTCTCTTCAACATGAATATTAGAATTCTTTTTGAGACAAAATTGTGTAAATTTTGATAGAAATTATGCTAGTTATAGATTTGTCATCAAAAAGAGACATTGAATACTATGAAAAGACAGTACATCCTGATGACATAATAAGCATGAAAGTATATTTATCTAACAGTATAGTCTCAAAATGTATGTAACAATTATAGAAATATATGGATATAGAAACATAAGAAATTATAATTGTATATATCATATACCCAACTCAGAAACTGATGGACCAAACAGAATTTTTAACAGTAAATTTACTGAGGATTTTAATAACATAATTAATAAGCTTGAATGGAAGAGAGAATTTTTAAAAATTTTAAATGTATGAATATTTAAAATCCCTCTGGTGTGATTAAAAAAAGACACCAAACCTAGCAAATTAAAAAAGGAAGAGAACATCTTTAATATGCTGATGGGTATTCACCACCCCTCTCAAAAAATGGCAACAAACAACAAAGGGCCTACAATAAGCATCATCTTAAATGAGAAAATATTATAAAAGCACTCTGTTTAAAATCAGGAACTAAACAAAGATTATCACTTTCACCACTTTTTTCTTCAACATTGTAGCAGAGAGCACAGCCAGCACAGTAAGAGAAAAAAAAGAAAATAAAGACATTCAGGATTAGAAAGAAGGAAATAAAATTGCTCTTATTTACAGACAATATGATTGTCTATATAGAACGTCACTCAGAACAATCTACAGGTTATTGAAATAATAGGAGACTTTTGCAAGGTAGCTAGGTTTAAGGTTAATATTAAAAATTAATTGCATCTTTGTAATGACAACAAATGGAAAATGTAATTCATACAGAACACTATTTACAAAAGCAACACAAACAATAAAATGCTTAGTAATGCATCTTAACAAAGTATGGAAGTGACCTGCACACATTAATTATAAAAGCTTACTGAAAGACGTTAAGAAGACAAATATAAATGGAGAAATATTTCATGCTCATGGATAGGAAGATTTTATGTCAAGATGACATTAATTTTCCCTAAATTAATCTGTAGATTTAGCACAACTCCAATTGATAGAGTTTTTTCATGGAATGTGACAAGCTGATACTAAATTGCCAAACACATGTGGAAAAGACAAAGGAGAGGGGATGTGCTTGACTAGAGAGCAGGACTTACATGCAGCAGTCATGTCTGAAACAGGGCATCACCACATGACAAGGGACAGATCGCCCGATGGAACAGGATGAGAGCCCAGAAACGTAAGCCTACATATGGAACTTGGATGCCTGACAAAGGTGGTACGACCGATCACTGGGAAAGGGAGTGACTTTCAATAAAGGGAGCTAGAAAACACGTTTATTCACACAGAGAAAAAATTAAGTTGTATCCTTAGTTTACATGAAAAACAAAATCAACTCCAAAGGGAATAAAAGCTTAAATGTCAAAGGAAGGTGGGAAAATTTTAGCAGAAAATATAGATGAATTTCTTTTTGCCCTTGGGTTGGGAAGGATTTCTCGAACAGGAACAAGAAGTGTTAAATATGAAGAAAAATTGCTAAATGGGACACTTGATCTTAAAATCTTACAAAACTAAAAAGATGTTACACACTGGAAGGAGGTATTTGTCACATAGATTTAGAAAAAGCTAGATCAATAATTATTGCTGGGAAAAAAATGGCTCACTGAATGAAGGAAAATCATGTCATTCCTACCACACGATATATGCAAATTTCAACTCCGGATGGATTAATAAAAACCACAAAGGTTTATTTATTTATTTATTTTAGGTTTAGAAGTCAAAGGTCTTCTTAAACTTCCAAAAGTACAAAACTTTATAAGGCGAAGTGTAAGCAATGACTACATCAAAATTAAGAATTTCTGCTTAGTAAAGGACACCAAAAACAAAGTTAACAGATAGCTGACAGATAGGGAGAATATATTCACTCAACAAGAGAAAATACAAGCTACACAACAGTAAAATGGATAAAGGATATGAGATAATTCACGGAAGACGACTTTAACTGTTAATACGGAGATGCTCAGTATCACCGGTAATTTCATTAATCAGTGAGATTCCACTTTACACCCACCAGATTAGTTAAACGAGAAAGTCGAATGATATTTTTTGTTGGCAAAGATACCAAAAACGACAGCCCTCTCCCTGCTGGTGGGAGCAAGTTGGCCACGCTTAGTGAAATTACAGGTACATCATAACGCACCAGTCTCTTTCCTGAGTGTATGACGTTGACCAGTGCTTCTCAGGTACGGTGATGTAGCTCCCATCACCCCAGGGGACATTTAGCAATGTCTGAAAATATCTCTGGTTGTCACAACGGGGGGGATGCTACTGGCTTCAACTGGGTGGAGGCCAAAGATGCGGCTAAACATCCCACAAGGTACAGGACAGTCCTCGACAGCTTACAATGACCCAGCCCCAAATGTCTGAGGCTGAGAAACCCTGCCCCAAAGAACCTCTTACACAGGTGTGGACAGGGGCTCATACAAGGTAGTTCATCACAGTATTGTCTGTGGGAGTGGGGAGCTGGAACACATCAGGGTCTGATTTGAGATAAAATAGGATGTCAAACGTGCTGGATGCACACCGAAGTGTGCAGCAGATGGAAGTAGAAGAAAAGGAACACACCGCAATGGGGATAGACCTTAAAAGACGGAGTTAAGTAAACAAAGGTGAGAAATAAAAGCAAATCTATAGTTCAGTAAGATTTATATAAATTTAAAATATACACATGCAAAGCAGCATTATATTTTCTAAGGATATATCATTTCAAAGGACACTAGCAGCAAATGCATTCGAGAGAGCACTGTATCCTTGGAGGAAGAAAGGAATGAATGGGTACGTGGGAAAAATAAAATAGATTATAACAAATTAACTTAAAAAAAAAAACAGAGTCCAGCTTGAACTAATAATGATGGTGTGTCACAAATGAAGAAATGTTACTAATTTGACTCCTTAAAACCAAAGTAAAACAAACAAATAACCAATATCTATTTTACCAATCTTTTAGTCTATGGAGAATACACTTTTTTCCCAAGTGCCCATGAAACATTTATAAAAAATTAACAATGTATTATTATTAGAAAAAAAACCAGAATACATTTTCAAAAATTAGTATTTATAAAGACCACATGCATGGACATTAAGAATTTCAAAGAAATGGGTTAAATAGAAATCTCATTTGCTTTTAAATTAAAAAGCACTTTCAAGTAGCTCTTGGATCACAAAACAAGAAATGAAAACAAAAGCAATCACAGACGCATAGGCTGCGCAGACAAAGGCGATTTTGCATCAAAACTTACTGGATGTTCTTGAAGTTTTAGTCAACGTGAAATTCATAAGACCTCTGCCTTTTTTCCTATCAAACAAGAAAGAATACAAATACATGATCTAAGCATTCACCTCAAAATATTAGTAAAAGCACATCAAAATAAACCCAAGGAAAGGAGGAGAAGGAATACATGCTGACCAATGCAATATTAAAGCGTCAGAGAACAGGAAGAGAGCTGGTTCTTTGAAAGTTAGAAAAGAAGATGAAGAAGAAAAGGAAATAGCAGACGGCCCCCTGGCCGACTGAGCCAGCGATAACATGCAGGGAAAACACTCATCTGAGCTTCCCAGCCGGAGACACAGACTCCCTTCTCCCATCTCCAGCGGGAGCCCGTGGGGAGGAAGGTCCTAGTCCCTGTTCAGTGCTTTGGCCGCAGGAAAGGCGTTATGAAGGGTTGGGGGTGATCAGACTCAGCATGAGAAATCAGCTCAGACTCCCGAGTGGTTTCTCTGGTTGGACTCCCTAGCTGAACACCTGCTAAGCAAGCTCAGCCTTCCCAGCCTCACCTCTTCTCTGGAGTCCCTGCTTCTGATTTCCTGCTCTGGGGGAAGACAGCACCAACCGCATCTAGTTTTCTGCTTGCCCCACTGCCTTTGAATTCTAGCTGTTGTTTCAGAGCAGACTGCCGCCTGTGACACACATCCCTTGATACAGCCTCTCAACCTGACTGCGTGTCAACTGCATTTCTGCCAGGATGTCCTCTGCTCTCTCCTTGTGACAGACGCCCACTTTCTCAGGAGGGGAAACATGGAGTTAGGTGTCCTGCAGCCTGGTCCCATGGGCGGAATCCCTAACCAAACTCTCCTGTGGCTGTTGCACGTAAATGGCACTCTTCCCTACCTGGTGCTGGTGCAGTTTCCCCTCCATTTACACCCGACTTTGGTTCTTTCCATCAGCGTTCGGGAGCAGTACGGGAAATTAGATGCCTCAGGTCGACTCACCTTTTTACTCGTAGGCAAGGCAATCTTTAACCCGCGCTCCTGAGCGAGACAAAACATATGGCTTCCTACGGGTTATCCATACTCTTTTGTTTAATTATGTCCACAGCAAACAACTGTATGTTCAAGGATAAAAAGAAAATTTGCCATTGATTTTCTTTAAAAAAAATAACTTGCCTATTTAACCACAAAAATAATATTCTCGTTGTAAAAAACCAACAATACAGAAATATTTAGAGGAAAGAGTCTGTAATCTTCTACCGTCTATGCTCTAATTTCACCCGCTCCTTTCCCCATAAGGTAACAAATGTTAACAGTCTGCAGTACTCGTTCCTGTCATTTCCTCTCCGCCTGTTCATATACACGATTGGTTCGTGTTAATCAATTTAAATATACAGGCCTTCATATTTGTGGACTGACAGAAACCCGCAGCTCCCTGTCTGAAGTCCCTTTGATTCACAGTCTTGGTGCAGAGTAGGCAATAAAGACCCCAAAGAATGTGTGACCATACAACCAACTAACCACAGCAGTGAGTCCGATGGAGCCTGTCCCTCTGCAGTTTTAATACAGAATTTCCATCTAGCAAGAAGGATTAGCTGGGCTGGTGGCTCAAAATGTTTTGTGTTAGGAAACAGATCAGGTCAGAAGATTTTTGAGTAAAACCTACTTTTCCACTACCGACAGCTCTCAGAAAAAACACTTCCATGAAATACTAAAGAAAAATAGTAAAGCTTTCTGTGACATACTAATAAGGTGACATCAAGTCAGTAATAAATCACAAGCAAAATATTCACTGTTAAAAAATAGCTGCATGTTGGACATTTACACCACTGGCATGAATGACCCCTGCAGGTGACCGGGGTCTCCTTGAGACGTTCCAAGGAAACACGGAAGGGCACGACTCTGCAGCGAGTGGGACCAGATTTCACATGCTGTCCTCACTCCTGCTGCTCTGATCACTCCAATGCAATCGCTTCGATCCGGGCTTGATATTTGCTGAAGCTTACGTATTCCCCACGGCATGAATCCAAATTACAGAAAGATGGCTTCATGCCATGCTAGCTTGGACAGGTACAAATATTTGAAAGGCCCCTCTGTATGCCTGTTCCTTGCACATGGAATGGATATGAGCTTGTGGAGCTTGGAAATGTCAATGAATAGAATTGTCTGATCACCCAAAGGACTGGCATCGTGGGTGTGTTTAGAAGTGGAGAGGTGCAATGTGACTTATCAGCAAAGGGAGTGTCCATGGCAACCAGCCCCAGGTTTCCTTGGAGATATTCTGCTTTGGCGGGAAGCCAATGCAAGAAGTATGTTGGAATGGAGTCCAGGAAAGAACAATGACACAACCTTTGCACAGGGACAGCTCACCCCAGACATGTACCTCACACTATAAACGAACGTGAGGCTCCAGATATAAAAGCGTGCAGCAAACATATCAAAGTCGAGGGTTCTAAAAAACCCTCAAAAAGGAAAGAATTGAAACAGGATCTATACTGGCTCTAATCTCAGCTAAGAAAAGAAAGCTATGTGATTAAAAATTTTAAGCCATTCCTCCACTGATCACAATTTGTCAATTAAATAAAAAAAGGTTTTTTAAAAAATAAAAATGTGGAATAGGAACACAGAATTGAAGAGCCAAAAAGAAATGAACAGATAATCTTGATGTTACAGATTCTGCTAGTTTTCCTTCTTTTCTGCGGAAGACAGCCTTTTGCATCCTTGCGTCTATTGTATTTTTTTACTTTAGGCAGCTTCTACATTTTTGATAAAAACAGCTAATGTATGCCAGTATTGCAGCCTCACGTGCTTAGTCTTCACGCCCATAGAGAGCTCAGGGAAGTCACAGCAAATTCTGCCTTTTTCGTCTTGGAGCACCGGTTTAGGGCGGAGCTGCTCTGGTGCTCTGGCCTCTCCTAGCATCATAACGAAACTCCTTCGTGTTTAACCTTTTCCCACAGGGTCCAGCTGTGCGTTAATTGGAGAATTGGTTCAGGGAATTTCATAGCTTTCAACACAGGAACATTGTGACCGGAGTGGAAAAAGTTCCAAGTTAGGAATTGGAAGATTTAAGTTTGAGTCCAGGCCAGGCTATCGTGAATCTGAGAAAATCACTTTCCTTTTGTTGTCTCATAATTTAATCCATTCACATGAAATTTTCCAACAAGCAAAAGTGCAGTAAAAGAAAGTAGATGAGCAGTTGCCCAAGGCCAGGGGCTGGGAGGACACCAGCTGTAAAGGATCACGAGGAAGCTCTTCAGGGCGATGGAAAAGCTCTATGCCACGATCGTGGAGATGGGGACTTGGCAAATACACACACCTGAACCTGCGCCGCTCTTCAGCTTCCTTTGTTCCTTATCTTTCGATCTTTTTCCTTCTAGCCCCCGGACCAACCAGGAAAGCCATTTGCCACTGCTCTCACATTCCTACCACAGGCCTCCAAAGGTATCCCCAATTGCCCTTCCTGAACCTCCAGCTGCTGGAACAACTTCCCATCACTGGTCACTTTCAGGGCCAGCGCTGAGCAAAGGTGTGTGGCAATAGCAGGTCACTTCCGGTTTCTACCCACATACAGAGGCTTCATCCGTGAACTAAGCTTGGCCTTTTCTTCCTTCATCAGTTTGCCATATGTGGCCACAGGTACGAACTGAGAGGCATTAGTAAAGAGTGACATGGGATTCTGGGTTACCTTCCTTGTGCCATCAGATGCTGTCGGGACTCAGACTATGACAGGCAGATTAGTTGCTCCGTTCTTGGTGACCCACCAAGATGCTGGGCACTGCATCTCTGCCAGGCTCTGTAGTGCACCAACAGCTCTCTGCAAATGGGGTGCAATTTTGTAGCCGATGACATGACCTTGCTCCAGAACTCTAGGAATCTCCATTGTTATTTTCCTGATGAATCTGGCCATAAACTCCACATGGCTTCTTTTTCCAGCATAGATTCTTTTCATACTAAAGTCTGCCAGGTCTCATGGCCAAGTAGCCAGCCAAGTAGCACTGCAGCCTGGAACTGGTGAACAAGCTCTCTCCTGCCCTGGGTCCCAGCTGAAGCTGGCAGCCTTCCTTGTACCTTGGTAGAGATTAGAGCACTGTTCCGTGTTTGGAATATGCTGCTTCCAGTTACTGAATAGGTCTAACAGCAGTTACGCTTCTTTTATGTGGTGAGAACTTGGAGTAAGGGACGAGTTCCTGTATCTCCAAGTTGTCATCACATGAAACTTACTCCACACCACCAACTCCCCAGTCCTTCACTGCTGGGCAGCTGCTAAATCCACGTAGGCTCCACTGTCTCCCCCTGGAGCACGAGTGCCTTACCAGCACAGCAGAGTATCTGCCACCTCCGGTTCACCAGCTCCTATTACATTAACACGAGGTTATCCGTCACTCGTGCACCAAAGTGATATTCTGGGAAGTGTCTAGACAGCCCAGGTTCCTACAAACTATATTCTGACAGAGTGAGATAAAGTAGCCATGGGGTAAGAGCATCAGTGCATATTTTCTTCTGTCCCAAGTGAACGTGACTGTCTCTGATCTTCCTTTCTAAGAGGGGTGGACAATGACACTTGCACTGCCTGGCAAAGGCCGCCTGTCTTGCACGGCCACCACATGCAGGGCGACTGCGTGGTTGAGTCTGCAGTCTCCACGGCCATCCTCTGGGACATGTCTGGTGATTGCAGGGGAAACTGGCTAATTAAATGGAGATAGGTTTGTCATAACCATTCCTGCGCCTATCAGTTGTTCAAGGGTGAAAAGGTTGCATTAAATATTAGAAAAAGAAAAAAACTGAAAATGAATGAGCTACAGGTCCAAGCTAAAAAAGTGGAAAGGATAACAGAATATAAATTCAAAGGAAGAAGAAGGAAGTGCTGAAAATAAAAATAAATGTAAAAATATATGAAATAAGAAACAAAGATATAATAGAGAAGGTGATCAAAGTCAAAGGCTGCTTTTAAAAAGACAAAAACAAACAAAACAAAATGAAGATAAAGCTTTGGCAAAACCAATGAAGGGAAAGAAAGCTAAGGCACTAACAAATAAAGTTATAAATGCAAAAGAATGCTAAGTATAGATTAAGCAGGAAAAAAAGGAAAGGTGGTTACTATCAAAGATAGGCCAACAAATCAGAAAACTTTAGATGAATAGAAATGTAACTTACCAAATCAAATAGAAAGGCTGAATAATTAAAAAGCTGTGAAATAAATTGGAATAGTAATTTAGTATCTTTACACACACACACACACACACACGCACACACACACACACACACACACAATATATATACCAGATCCAGTTAGTTTATAGGCACGTGGTAACAAACTATGAAGAAACAGATTGTCCTAACCTTAGAGATTCTTCTAGATGAGAAGGAAAAAAGGAATACATCCAAATTCACTCTATGAGGGTAGCATAACTTTGATATCAAAAGGAGCATAAAAGACCCACTTTACTCATGAATGTGTGTGTTAAAATCCCAAATAAAATAATAGCAGACTTAAACCAACAGTATGGGAAATGATAATATGCCGTAAGAAAATGGAATCTGTCTCCAAAGCACAGGATGGTTTAATGTTTGAGAAATCTTTGTCATTCACTGCATTCACACATTGGATGAGAAAAGCCACATCCTAGAGATGTGAGACTCCTCTTACAGGTGACTTGGGTTCAACCTGACTGCAATTTTCTCAGAAACTTGCCTTAAGCTGAGGCTCTTCCTACCCAATCCTTCCCTGTTCCCCCTGCACTGCAGTCTGATGGCTTTCCCTACCCTTCATGGACTTTTTGTGGAAATGATACTTAGCATGCTGCAAGAAGACAGCAGATTTGAGTGACATGCCTAAGCATGTCAATACAAAGCATAAGAAGTCGGTGAAAGTGAAGTATTGGAGCTGCCAGAAAGAAGATTGTCGAGGGAGCTCAGTCCCTGCATGGTTACGAGAATGCATGTCGAGGACACAAGCTAAAGGGTTATCTCAGACAGGATACGGGAAAACCCACTCTCTGGGACTGGAGGAAAGTGTCAGAATATACACGATGCATTCAGCAGACACTCACTGAACACTGACCATGGGCCAGACACTGTATGAGACCAGGGTATTCAGTAGGGAACCACGCAAAGATGCTTGCCATACCCATGGAACCTGCTGCCTAGAATTGGAAATTCCATTAGATACATACATACAGATGGATGTAATAGTGCCAGTTACTAAAAACGCTGTGAAGAAAAGATCCCAGGTGCAATGAGAGAGGACGATGGTGTGGTTCTAATTTAGAAAAAGGCGATAGGGAAGTTTTTTCAATGAAAAGACATTTGAGCTGAGAGCTAGATGGTGGCTAAAAGCTGATGAGTAAGGAGAGGTATCGCCCAGGGAGAGCAAAGACTTTGTTTGAGGACTGAACCAGAGGGCAGGCTGATTAAATCAAGGAAGAGCAAATGGTCAATTTGCCTAAAGCACAGTGAGTGAGTGAGAGCATCACCGCCTGAGTACAAGGAGCAGGGTCTGTCCCCAAAGGCCTCATAAACCCCAAGAACTTAGGTTTATTCAAGGTGCAATGGAAAGCAAATGCAAAATATTTTTAGCAAGAAAGTGACATTGTTTCAAACAGATCTGTCTGGCTGTTGTCTGAAGAATGGGCTGTAAGAGAGGCAAGGGCGTAAGTAGGGAGACCCTCTATAGGCTGTTGTGGCAGTTACGCTGAGAGTCGATGGTGGCTTATACTGAGACAGAGGGAAGTAGTGTCATTCCAGGCATTTTAAGGAGGTGGAACAAAAATGATCTAGTGACAAATGGAATATTAGTAAAGAGGTAGAAGAGATGTTATGAAGAATGACTCCCAGATTTCTACCTGGAGCAACCAGAGGGACAGAGAGGCTGTTTACCAAAATCAGGAAACCAGGAAGAGAAGAGAGCTAGGTTGGAGAAGATGGGGAGAGAGGGACGGGGGTAGCATAATGAGAAAGTTCCAAGTGGGGACATGATACGAGTGAGGTGTCATGAGGAAGCCAGACCTCGAGTGGGCAGTTTGGAGTGGAATTCGGGGAGCAGATGAGGAATTTTGGTGGATAAAGAGGTACTCTGAAGCAGATATGGTGAATATCTTAACAGAGTGAGGTTATTCTATTTAGAAAAAAAGAGAGGGACACTGGGATCTGGGACACAAGAGTAGTAGAAGAGGCTCTGGGGAGTGTGCAACGGAATCCCAGGTGAGAACTGAGCAACAACGTAGGTGAAAGTAGCATTAGACCAGAATATGTGCTGCACCCAGCCCCTCCCCGTACTAACACCTGTGCTAACTGGAGCCAGTGTTTATGCCGTGTGAGTATTCCAGGGGGCCTGTGGTCCAGTTCCTCTTTACAGGCCTGGAGCCCCCTGTCATTCATGCATATTCCATGTTTTGTTTTTTCTCATGGGGAGAAGAGAAGAAAACAAATTGTGATTGTGAACTATTACTTTCAACTTAAGTCCCATATGATCTGTGCACACTGTTTTTAGCAAGATCAGTTTTACCTTTTAGGCACAAATGTACATGAAACAACTGACACAATTTCTGGAAGAAACTCTGTTCAAAAAATGCACCAGCTTACTCTTTACTATAGATACTAAACAAGAACAGAGGATCTGTCCATACATCCCACCTCGAGGTAACAGTGTTCTGATTGAATGGCATCACTGACAATTATTGGTAAAGGTGTTCTGATTGGATGGCATAACTGCCAATCATTTTTGCCTTGGGAGGGGTAGGAGGAAAAGAACCTCTTTCCCAGCTGAATTAAGATGACCTAAGTCCTCAGAAGCATCCCATACACAAAGGAGGAGGATTTTGCTCTGTTCAGATATAAGAAATAAGAATTAATACCATAAGCAGAGGGCTGACTGAATATTCAGGCAGAGAGTATTTGACTATTCTGTGAGATGTGTGTGCTTCTGTGTACGTGTGTGTGTGTGTGTGTGTGTGTGTGTGTGTGGAAAATAAATGAGCAGTTGTATAGTCATTTGATTGGTCTCTAAATTTCTTGGCATCTCAAAATTTTGCCTTATTGCTCATTAAAATATTCAAATATGTCTAGCCTACAGAGAGAAGTCCTCTCTGATTTTGTCAAGCACCAAATATAATAAAGCATTCATAGAGTAGGGCATCATTCCAAATTTTCTCTTGGTTAACCACACATGTGAAGGATTAGGCTACTCAGAGTTTAAGGGTATGCCTTTAAATGGCCCAAAGGAATACTACATAATTCAAGCCTGCTTCATTGGTATGCTGGTAAATGCTTAACAGTCAGCTCTCGAGGGGGAAAAAATGCTGTGATTAGTAGCATTTGCCAATTTCCATGGTGTAAAACTTCCACCATGGCTGATTTCAAGCTACTGAGGGTTTAACAAATGGCTTGCAAAATTTCTGAAAAATTGACATTCAAACTGGTACGAGATAGCTCCAGTATACCACTGCAAATAGGTTTCCAAGTGATTGCTGAATTAATAGTGTTCTAAATGCAGACAAATTAACCTGATGCAGTTGGAAATAAACATCCTCTTAGAGCTGAGGTTTAAGTCCAAAACTTAAGTAACCTTTCTTAGAACAGGATTCCACAAAAGGTCCAAAGTTTGGACCTTTGAACATTCTATTTTGGTAAACATTTTATTTCTGAACATGAAAGTACCAGCATGCTCGTTATAAAACAGTTGGGAAATGCGGAAAATAATGTTCTGTAGAAGCCCATAGCAATGTCCCTTGGGAACTAATTTGAAAGTCACTGACAGAGTTCAAGAAATGACCCAGTGCTTGGGAAATTTGACATGAATTCTCTAATCTGTCCCATACTTTGTAAATTGATCTTGCCAACCCTCCTTGTCTTGAGTATTATTTTGCCTCTGATATTAGGATAAAAACCTTTGTGCCTCGTGGAAATGTATCCGAGTCCCCGTGGTGGCAATTCTGCATGATTGGAAGAAAAGCTGATCTCTCTGGGATCCCACCCTCATCATTCTTACAGAAACCTGTTTAAAAGAAGTTTCTCCAGATGACGAACAATGAAACTGGTGCCATACAGATGTAGGTTCAAATCACTATTAGTACAAGTATGCAAATTAATATTTAAGATATACATAATTCATTTATTCAGTAAAAAATGTTTTGGAGATAAAATTGTCATTAAAGCACAGGCTCCGCCCACATGGAATTTAGAGACTGGTGGAGGAAAGAGACAGTATATGATTACGCACAAATAAATGTATAGTTACAAATTACAGTAATGGCTGTACAGTACAGAACTGGAAAAGGATGCAGTGCTGTGCCGCAAAAATGATGATTAACTTGAGATATGCAAGATGAGTGGGAATTATTAATAATTAGGAGAAGAGGATGAAAGGGAAGAATATTCCGAGCAGAGGGAGCTGCTTGTACCAGATCCTGAGGTGGGAAAGTTGGTGGCGTCTGCAGAACTGGAGGCCAGCTGGCGGAGCGCAGTGCAGGGGGCGCTGCTGGAGTGCAGGCAGGCGCCAGGCCACGAGGGCCTCGGAATGGAAGGTGCAAATGCCAAAATTAAGTTGACATTATTTCCGTGATCTAGCGTTACATTAATGGCCATGAACACTGCTCTGTAAAGCAGGAAGTGAGGACAAAGGGAGTAAAATTCTGCTTAATGCCTAGCTTGTAAAGGGGCATCGATAGATACTAATTCACTGGGGACATTAATTTCAAAGTGTTTTTAAGATTTTAATTACTAACAGTCTCCACTTTAGAATAGAAATAAAATTCATAGTCTTCAAATACTGAAAGAAGAAGAGGAATTGATCAACAAAATGTTATGAAAAGAAATAAGTTAGAAAGCAACCACACTTACCTTCTTTCTTACTTAAGCTATTGTATCTTTAAATAGACACATTTTTAAAATAGTAAATAAATATACATTTAAAGATACATCTTAAACAGATACATTCCTTGGTATGACATTTAAAAAATTAAATATAGTAGAAATATATTTCTAATCTTGGTTTTAAATTCAGGAAGAGTTTGAATACTTTTTTGTCAATTGATATTTTTCTATTATTTACTAATGTGACTATTGACTGTGTTAATACATTTTATGACATTGAACCAACTTTGCATTACAGTAATAAAGCCTACTAGTGATTTTGTCTTCATACATGTTCTGCTATGACCATAAATACTTACCATTTTACTGAAGATTCCAGCCAAGGTAACAAATAAGAAATAAATACAAACGTGTTATTATTAATACAAATCATGAGAGTATGTAACTGAAAAAGCCAAAATGATCAACTAAAAAACCATCCAAACATTCCTATAAGAGAGTTCAGAAAAGTAGTCAATTATAGATATTTTAAACCAATCATTCTCCTTGGTACTAGCAGTACCCATTGAGAAAAGGTTAAGAAAAAAAATCCATTCTTGACAGCAACTTTAACTATGAAATAGCCAGTGACCGACCAGACATGTGACTGGTCTCTATGAATGAAACTACCCAACTTTACGGAGGTAGATAAACTTGAATAAATGAGGAAAAACTATGTGATTATGACTGGAAATTATTAACTTGCAAAGATGTTAGTCATCCAACTGAAACTAAAAAGTAATTACACGAAAAAATTGAATCAGTTCCAGAAAGAAGAAGGCAGAGTTTGTCTAGTGTCTGGTGTAATATTAATGCAAGAATTTCTCTATTTCTTTCTCTCTCACATCATGGGATGAAGTGATCTGCTGGATTTTTAATAAATAGTTTGGAGACAAATAGATAACCACATACTCGCCCCAGTTAGTTCCGGACCTCAACTCATGCACTAAAACAATCTTAAATGGTTTAAGGAGATAAATGTAAAAATGGAATCATAAACAAAGAAGGAGAAATGATAAGCTGATGCTGATATGTGAAGGGCTTTCTGACAGCAATAGCAGGAAGTATTTCAGAAACACTGATTGATTGGATTATATGAAAACCAAAGCTTTCATACATTTAAAGGTGTAATATAAACAATTTAAAGACAAACAGAAATTGAGAGAAATATTAAATACCTATGCAATAAATTATTAGCTTCTTAAATGTGTGAGAAAATTTAGAAATCATTGAAAATGTCAACATCCCTTTGCAAAGTCATAAACAGGAGATTTGGACAAGGAGAAAACCAATGGTAGCAAATATATATCTGGGCAAATATTCAACATAACTGACTAAAATATGCAAATCAACACAACGAAAAGATATTATTGTTCACTAATCAAGTTGACAATTATTCAAATTGGTGTAGGTTTAGGCAAATTAATGTATTAACATTCTCACTCATAGATCTATAATTACAAATTTGTACAGTTTCCAGATAAGAGATGATGGTGACTTGAGCTAAAGTAATAGCCAGAAAAGTGGTGGCATTTTGTACATATTTTGAAGGAAGAACTGACATAACTGGCTGAAAAAAAATTAGGAGAGTCAGCAGACTCCAGATATTTGGTTTGGCCAGCTGGAAGCCTGATGCTGCCATTGGCCATGGTGGGGAAGCCTGCAGGTGCAGGAGGGGGAAGCATAGGGCATCAGTATTGTGCGTGGTAAGTCTGAGATGTCTATTGGACATTCAAGGGGAGACACTGAGTGGCAAGTTGGCTCTACGGGTCTGTGTATGTACGCAGGGAATGTTACCAGCCCAGAGATGTAAATTCGAGAATTTTCTGCATAGAATGATATTGAAAATCCATGCAACTGATGAGAGTGAAAAGACAGCAAAATAGAACAAGGACTGAGCCTTGGAGCACTCCCACATTTGAGGTCAGGAAATGATGAATGAGTCAGGAGGCAAACTCAGAAATCAAATAAGGACACTGTATCAGGAGGAAGGAATGAGTAATTGTGTCTAATTCTGCTGATAAGTCAAAAAGGGAAAGGCCAAGAAGTTACCCTGGTGTTTAGGAATGTGGAAGTCATTGCTGACCTTGGCGAGAACGGTTAGGTGCTACTAATCAGAAGACTGTACAGATCAATGCCATTAGGGGAAGAGTGAGACTCGAAGTCCATGGCTCTCAAAGCATGGTCCCAGGACCAGCAGCATCAGCCTCTCCAGGGACCTTGTTAGATATGTAAATTCTCAAGCTACACCCCATCCCCTGGCTCAGAAGCTCCGAAGGGGCAGGCCCAGCAATCTGTGTTTTAACAAGCCCTAGGAGTGATTCTGATGCAGGCTTAAGTTTGAGAACCACTGCTCTAGGAAATGGGATTATTTTAGATTTTTTATTTCCTTCTTCTTGCTTCTTTCCTATTAACCATATATATTTTTGTCTTGAATATGAATTATCATAATAATAACCTCCATTTTTAAAGGATGTAATATCATTCATCTGGGTTGAAATTACTGAATGATCCTATTGAAATATTGGTATGTTCTTGTTGATCCACTATCCTTGTAGAAGAGCTACATTATTGAAAATAGTTAATTGAATATTTTATAAAAGTAATGACATGACATGAGGCTGAAATCATATCACCACCTAAAATGTTATAGAATTCATCTTTTTTGTCAGCAGTGCATAAATACTGCTCCACTAAACAAGAATGGTGTATCCGACAAACTTTAAAGTCATTAGGAGAAAAGGCAAACATAATTTGTAAAAGCCTTTTCTATCCTCTGTGTGCAGTGATACAAGTTACTACTCAATTGGAATGTTCACAAGGAGATCCGTAGAGTAGCCTTAGCTGGTGAGTTTTGAAAGGAGCATAGAAAGGAGCATAAATGCTAGACTCTTCTCACTAAGGTAAGGTACAGAGTTAGGCCTTTTATACTTTGGATAGTACATCACATTTTGGTTTTGTAGTCTATTCATCTTGGGCTTCTAAAAAGCCATCCAGAAGCTCTGCTTTTTATTACATAAACCATACGGGAATGTTAAAACCCCAAGACATCATTTCTAGGCTCCATTCCAACTTCTCCACTCCCAAAGAGAAATAAGGAAGAACTAGCTTTCATTTCAGCAAACATTTGTTTTTCCCCACCAGAAAAAAAAAAGGATTTGGAATAACTACTTCAGATTCTTCTTTTGTAAGGTTTTACTATTTGTTAGGATTAAATTTGACTATAACAACGAAAAAAATAAGCAACCCAAAATATCTTAAGCAAGGTAACAATTTATTTCTTTTTCACATAAAACAAAAGAGAGAGAGTCCAGCGCTAGCACAACACTTCTGGGTGCAAGATTCCAGGCTTCTCTCTCCCTGCCCTGCTGGCCACGGTCCCCACTCCCATGAACTCCTTGTGTTCCAAAATATCTGCTGCAATTCCAGCCATCACAACCCTATTCCAGCCCAAAGAGGATGGAATAGAAGGATAATGCACATCCCCTGTTTGAGCATGCTTCCCACGGTCAGGCGTACCATTCCCACTTAGATCCTGTTATCGGAACTTATTCGTGTGGCCCCACACGGCTGCCATGGAGGCTGACAAATTTAGCCTCTATTCAATAAGATGACCACAACTCAGCTAAACTTGGGACAAGGGAAAACAAATGCTATAGGATAAGGGGAATTAGATGTTGGGGGATACCCAATAACCTCTGCCATAATCACCATCTAACTCTTTTTGTTTACTGATAGAAAATATTCAGGAAAATGATTGCCATTTTCCTACAGAAAGTGAAATATGGTAAAAGGTTATTGGACTAGAAATCAAAAGAATAAAGTTTTAGTCTTAGTTATATCACTATAACCAAGTTGTGTGACCCTGGGAAATTACAGAAGAGTTGTGTAAAACAAGGCAAAGAATTTTAATACTTTTCTGGAGACAGAATAGTTGGATTTGAATTTTGACTCTGCGACTTACAGATGTGTGAGTTAGGTTTCCTCATTTGTAAAGTAAGCACAATACTTTACTTGCATAACTCTGGGGCGGATTAGAGTATTGGTGTATATAGCAGGCTCACATTAACAATTATAATTTAGTCAAGTTTCTTTGCTTCTCTGAGCTCCTACTTTATCATTAATGAAATTATAATACACCAAAATTACAAAACATTTGTATAATAAACTTGAAAATACTTGTAAATAAGAACTGCAAGGTCAGAGATCTTCAATAAAATCAAACCCTAATGAAAAACACACAATGAACTTAGACCTCAGCATATGTCTGTTTTCCTTTTTTTTCTTTTTGAGATCTTGACTGTCTCAAACTCCTAGACTCAAGCGATCCTCCTGCCTCAGCCTCCCAAGTAGCTGGGAGCACAGGCGTGAGCCACCGCACCTAACTGTATTCCTTCTTAAGAAGAAATTTCATCCCATTGCTATCAACACACAGGGTAGAATTCTCAGCTTTTCTTTCAGTTCTTAGTTTAGTTTATAGGTTTTGTTTTTAGTTCTCCCTGGTCATTTTCTTGGGGTAAGTAAAAAGTCATTCTCAGCTTAATACAATTTAAGAAGGTCATTAAATAAATAAAGACTAGCCCCAGTCATGTGTATGAGTGGAAAACCTATCAGATTAGGAGAAAATCTCAGATCATTTAATATTTCTTGGCCCTAGGTTCTTCATTAGTTACATCAGCAAAAATAAAAATCACGGTATCTCATACTGATGAAGTATTTTATTTGAAACTTTCGTTTAATAATACTTATCCTTGTAACCTCAGAGACATGTTTAAAAGAGGCATTTGATGAAACTACCCTGAAAAATGTGTATCATTTTCACAATAATTGAGGATTAGAGACTTAAAAAAATTCTTTTGGTGCAGAACGCAATTTAGAGGAAAATTATAGTGTCCTGAGACTTGTCAGAATAGAATATGAGATAAATATATTTAACAGTTTTAAACAAAAAAGAGAGTATTAAAAATAAAAAAAAAAAGGAAATAATTCTACAGAGAAAACTCTAGGCCTCACTACTTTTATTTGCAACCAACCTCTACTGAATATTAAATGACTTGTTATTTTCAAACTTACATAAACTATTTCAGAAAATAAAAAAGAAGGAACATTCTTCAACTATTTTTTGAGATTAGCGTAACCAAATCTGAGAAGGATAAAATAAAAAAGGAAAATTGCAGGCTTGCTTCACTTATAAACATAGATACAACAAATCTAAACAAACCATTAGCAAATTAGATCTACCTGATGTACTAAAAATAAATAGAGCATTGCTTTATTGGGTTTTTTCCAGGAATGCAAAGTTGGATTAACATAAAAACATCTATCTTAAGAAAGCGATGTAATTCACTGTCTTGGGAAATGTAATTTACTCCATAGAGGAAAGGAAAAAAATCCACATGATCATTTCAAATGACTCAGAGAAATGAAGCATTCAATAACAGTAAACATCAAGTCCTGGTTTAAATAGAAAAACAAAAACAATGAAAAGCACTCATAGCAATATAGGACTAAAAGAAAACTTCTTACCCTGATAAAGAACATGATCAACCACCGCAACAAAACTGAGAGTTAACATCGCTGTTGTTAACGAGAAAACTTAAAACATTTTCTTTAAAATCAGAGGAAAGCAAAACGCCCACCCTCATTTCTACTCAAAACTGCACTGGCCACCGTAATGGAAGGAAAAGAAATAGAGAGTGCAGGAATTAGAGAGTATGAAGATAAGTCATCTCTATTAATACGGGACACGATTACCTCACAAAAGCCCGTTGGAATCTCCAGACTACTTCCCATTAGTAAGATTTAAAAATTCAACTATGTTAGAATTAGAACTTCTATTCATCAAAGACTTCATAAGATAAATTTTTAAAAGTTCCAAACAGGGAGAATATGTTCACAAAACATATGACAAAGAAATGATTAAAGTTCAGAATAAAATAATACGTCAGTAAGAAAAAGAATCTAATTTAAAAACTGAGTGAGTTACATAGATATTTCATAAAAGAGGAAACGTGAATGGCTGGTAAACATATTATAAGATGTTTACCTCGTTAGTGTTAGGTAGATAGTTAGGATCTCCGGCTTTCCTCAAGATAAGGGTGCCCTGCTTTGGTGCTGTCTCGAGCAATTGCTCCACCTGGGAAGAAGGGTAAGGGCGGACACTCGGTTTCAATGTTGCCCCACCCTTAATCCTATCCCGCGCAACTGCTGCACCTGGGGATGGAGGGAATGCTTTATCAGTCTCGGAATGCCCCAGCCCAGGCACCATAGGATGTAGAAAGTGACCTAGAGTAACTTTAAGGGTAATTATTATGCCATTAGCTTGAATCTGCATTGTGGTTCACCACCCCCCCCATAAGGTGGGCTTTCAGAGAAGGAGCTCATATATGCAGATGGAATTTTCAGGACACTTGTTGATCATTTGATAACATCCCATACCTCCCAAGAGCCTGCCCCCAGACTGGGCTGATTAAAGGAAACGATCTGAGAATTCAGTGAGAGAGTGGGTCTGTCAGTGAGTCAGCGGGTGAGTGAGTGTGTCCCTCTCCACTCCCAGAGACAGAACCGTTTTGTTCTACAGTAAAGAGCTTCTCTGTGAAACTGCTTCTTGCCTGGGGTCACTCCACTTTATTGGCCCTGCTGGTGATTTTTCCAAGAGAATAATCTGGACTTGATACTTTAGCATGTCTGGTCATTCTTTGGCCAAGAACACACCAAGAACCGAGGGCAGACTGCCACCCTGACATTAGTAGTCAAGGAAAAGCAACTTTAAATCACAAGACACCACTTTACACCAAGTAAATTGTCCAAAATCTTAAGGTTGGACATACCACAAGAGCCACCAGGCTCAGACAATGGACGTGCTGTCAGTTTGAGCAAATTTGGCGTGATTTAGTGAAGGTGATGGTGAAGTACACTGTGATCCTGCAATTCCTCTCTCAGAGTTAAGTATCCCTGATAAAATCTTCCACATACAAAGGAGACATGTTTAAGAAAGCCATCCTCCTGTTTTTACTGTAGCAAAAATAATTAGACACACTCTTAATGTTTGACAGGAAAATGGATAAATTTTGGTATATTCATAAAATGGGACATTAATATAGCAGTGAAAATAGAGGTGTTTTAGCTGCATGGATCAAAATGGATTATGTTCACAAAGCATTAAAAGGAAGTCACAGAAGAATATATACTCTATGTACCATATGTAGATGTATGAAGATATCTATATAGAGTTCAAAAATATGCAAAACTAAAGTATACTGTTCATCAATACAAACTATGTGTTAAATTTAAAGAAAGGCAAAAGAATTACAAACACAAGATTTGGGACGGGGTTAACTCTGAGCAGGCTGTGGTATCAAGGGTACGTAGGAGAACTCAAAGGTACCCATGATGTCCTAGTTCTTTCGCTATGTTAGTGTTCATGTGTCCTTTGTACCTTATACACACCTGTACATATGCTTTGATACACGGAATATTTCAAAATAAAAATAATGCATAATATAGAATGAGTTGAGTGCATATTGCTACTTTGTCCATACAATCAGTCTTTACTAAGAGTTGTTTTAGGGATTGAACTAAATCTTACTTGAATCTCATCTGTTGAGTTCTGTGCTACATCCCCTGCATTGAAAAGCCTCTCCCAAAGAGAGGTCCTTGTGCTTTTGTACAGACTGGTCTCAGAAGATAACAGGTGATTATCTTCATCCTTCCACTTTCTCATGAAAATGCTCAGTCTGATTTCTCCCAGAGCCAGCCTCCCTATGGAGCCAGACAACCCCCTTTGGAGGCATCATTCCCATTGCAGAATCACCTGTAAGACCAGTTGTGGGACTTTTCCTCTTTCTGTCCTCATCACTTGCATCTTCCCTGTACTGCGGCTGCTTCCAAATGTCTCTCAACCCTTCATGCTCAAATCTGACCCCAAAACAAAATTCTCCCCAACTACACAATCAACTTAGTCCTCCCACTCTTTCTCAATTTTTCCTTTTCGTGCAAGCAGTTTTCCCTCCCTTTACAAACAGAAACAGAGTAAACTGGCCTTTTTCCTGCCAAAGACTCAGCTCTGTCTGCCCAGTTCCCAGATTCTGCTTCAACCAAAGCGCAGAAACAGAAGCAGAAGACCCAGAAATCGAAAGGGCCATATCACCAAAACCAAAATTGTCTTTAGCAAAATTGTTCTTTAACAGGATTTTCTTTTAGGAAAAGTTTGAAATACTTATATTAATGATTTAATACTTTTTCTTTTATCTCAATCATATCAATGTCCTTTTGGGTGAAAGCCCCTTCACGGTATGGTGTTAAGAATGTGGCCTTTAGAACCTTTCAGACTGGGATTAAATCTAAGTTTGGGTAAATTGTTGAATGTCTTGGCTCCTCATTTTCCTCTCCTGTTAGATTGGGATATAAATATCTACTTACGAGGCTGTTGTGAAATTAAATGTGGTGATGCTTGCAGAGCATCTTGTGAGAAGTCCTGACCCTCAGAAGGCACTCAGAGACAGGTGGTGTAATTACATATTCAATATTCTTCTAGAAGCATTAGGGGGAAGAAGAATGGGTAAATACACATGGTCCCTCTGCTATCTAACATTTTTAAATGAGGAGCTCACACACACATGCGTGCACACACGACATGGCAAGCTACACGGTGGTGTGTAGTTACCTGTCAACTTGTAGTGAGGACTGTACAAAGAAGAGCAGCAAGGGAAAGGCTGGAAGAGTCAGGGAGAGCTTTGGGTGTGGAGTTTTCATGGACACAGGGCAAGACAAATGGGGGCCTTATGTGCAGCCTGATTAGATCTTTTCATTCATTCATTCATCCGTCCATTCATTCCGTATCTTCAATTACTTCAACTGGTGCAGAAGGAGCCCATTTCGCATTGGAAGTAATCAGAACACTGCTTCCCCACAGCGTCTTTGTTCCTTCCTCCCCGCCGCTAGCTCTGAGATAGAAAGGACTACCTACCCGCAAGGAAAGCGGGCGGCTGGCGCTCTACTCGCGGCTACAATTGCTGTCACAGCTCTGAGCAGCGTGCTGTTCTCCACTATCATCCCGTCAGTACTTCTATTTCTACTCTGAGACAGCAGCTACCAGAAACACCAGGCAGAGAAGCAGAGTAAGGACTAGCGAGAGGTCCTCGCGTCGTACGAGGAGCATTCCCCATACGCAACACGCAGGAGGCCAAGGAAATAGGGAAAGCTGGTGGCGATGACCCCCACAAATGTACCTCATATGATGCCAGGCTTCAATCACTGGCTTGTGCAGTGTGTCACAGTGACTCCGTGTTCTGATGATCAATGGTCTGTTCATCTGCTCAGCTGATTAGGAGGAAGCTCAGTCTTTTCCAGGGGCCGCCTCCCGATCTCATTTCACTGAGAGGCAGCAGAGCATGTGGCTAAGGGCGTGGCGATGGGGCTCAAAGTCTGGGTTTACATGCTTGTTCTGCCCCTCGCTAACTCTATAACTTTGAGCAAGATGGTTCAGTTCTCTGGCTCAATTTCTTCATCTGTCAAGGGGATAATCATGGTGTGTCCGAGTCACGGGATTATTGTGAGGAGTAAATGAGTCAATACACCAAAGTGCTTAGAATAGACGAGCATTAGGAAAGGTGCTCGTGGGTAGTATTACCAGGAGTCAGGAGGGCAGCAGGCAGTTCTCACTCACAGTCAGAGCTCTGGGCTCCATTTCTGCTGCCCTTTGTTCTGACATTATCTGGTTGCCCTTTCAATCCTGCAACCACTCTCGTTTTGCCGCCCAAGTGTCACCGACTTCCCTAGAACTGCTGACCTCTTCCTGTCCACACACCACCGCCACACCATTGCCTGTCTTGACTGTAGAGTTTTGAGTGTCAAGGAAAAGTCATTTGAGTTAGAAGAAGAATGTGTCTCGGGCCAGCAGGCTCACATGAGGGGAGAACTAACAATTGCTGGGACTTGGACTGGGAACTGCTCCTAGCAACGTGCCTCTCAGGGGTAGATCTGAATTCAAACTGGACCCAGGCAGAAATAGTAGGGACCTGGCACAGTGTGGCCTCACACCATGGCCATCGGCAGGGAGGAGGAATGGGGAAGTGGTATCAACACAGGGCCTGGTGGAGCACAAAGCAAAACGGCTAGACCCCAAGCAGCAAGAAATAGAACACATAAATACAAAATTCTGGTTTCACAGAACTGAAATGAAAGAATCTATGCTGGAAACAAAATCAATATAAAGAATTTCTCACAGAAATCATCCTGAAAACAGGATTTTTAAAAATTTGAATAATAATGAGAAAATTTGGTGAGCTTCCTAGCAGAATACAAGTTACATTAAAAGGAACAAAAATAGAGATAATACCTGCAAGACTGAATGCCAGAGAACAGTAAGGCAATGTCTTAAGATTTGAGAGGAAAAACACCTGAGACTCCAACCTTTTTACTAGACCAACTGTCCTTTCCTTGTCAAAAAAAGAGATACTGTTAAATATATAAAAAGTTAGAAAATTTATGGTCCACATACCCTTCGTAAAAAATTTACTCGAAGACACAAGGCAGTCAAACGAGATATAAATAAAAACTAAAGAATAGGAGCATGATGCTTTAGACTGACTCGAAGGTCTCCCTTGTTAAGGAATACTAAAGTTTTTTTTTTTAAGTAATTAGTTACTTATTATTAAAACAAGAGCAAATGTGGCAAATATTGAAATAATTATATTGTAGGAAAATTATTTTTTTAATTTTTAGTTGACCCGTAATAATTGTACATGTTTGTGGGAAACAGTGCTATTTCCTTATATGTATACAGTGTGTAATGACCAAATTAGGGCAATTAACATATCCATCACCTCAAACGTTTATCCTTTCTTTGTGTTGGGAATATTCAAAATCCTCTCTTCTAGCCTTTTGAAAATACACAATAAATAATTGCTAACTATAGTCACCCTACAGTGCTACAGAACACTGGAATCTAGTCTTCCTATCTAGCTATAATTTTGTGCCCATTAAACAACCTCTTCCGATCCTCCCTCTCCCCTTCCCTTCCCAGCCTCTAGTAACCACAATTCTACTCTCTACCTCTATGAGCTTAACTTTTTTTAGCTCCCACCTATGATTAAGAATATGTGGCATTTATTTCTCTGTGCCTGGCTTATTTCACTTACCATGTCCTCCAGGCTCATCCATGTGGCAAATGACATAATTTCACTCTTGTCTAAGCTGAATAGTGTTCCATAGTGTGTATATACCACATTTTCTTTATCTATTCATTTGTTAGTAGACACTTAAGTTGATTCCATGTCTTGGCTATTGTGAATCATGCTGCAATAAACATGGAGTGCAGATGTCTCTTCCATATAGTGATTTCTTTTCCTTTGGATAAATTCCTAATAGAGGGATTGCTGGGTCATATACCAGTTCTGTCTTTAGTTTTTTGAGAAACCTCCATACTGTTTTCCATAATGGCTATAGTAATTTACATTCCCACCAACAATGCATACGAGTTCCCTTTTCTCTTCATCATCAACATTTGTTATTTTTTGTCTTTTTGATCATAGTCATTTTAACTGGAGTGAGATGATATCTCATTGTGGTTTTGATTTGCATCCCTAATGCTTAGTGACGTTGAGTATTTTTTCATATACTTGTTGGCCATTTGTATGTCTTCTTTTGAGAAATGTCTATTCAGATCCTTTGCCCGTTTTCTAATTAGGTTATTTGTTATTTTGTTGTTGAGTTGTTTGAGTTCTTTGTATATTCTGGATATTATTCCCTTGTTGGATAGTTTGCAAATATTTTCTCCCATTCTACAGGTTGTCTCTTCATGCTGTGGATTGTTTCCTTGGCGGTACAGAAGGTTTTGAGTTTGGTACAATCCCTTTCATCTATTTTTGGTTTTGTTGTCTGTGCTTTTGAGGTCTTAGCCATAAAATCGTTGCCTAGACCAATGTCTAGAAGCATTTCCCCTATGTTTTATTCTAGTAGTTTTATAGTTTTGGATCTTTCACTTGAGTTTTTAATCCATTTTGAGTTAATTTTATAATCAAGATTTTGTAATTAAAGCAATTAATTATTCTTAAAACAATAGCAAATATACCAAATGTTGTAATAATTCTATCCTAAGAAAATTATTTTTAACAATAAAATGCAATGATGCATAGAGAAATTGAAATCCTAGTATTCTGCACATATAAATCGCATAAAAAAAACACATAAATATCCTGTGTCATTTTGAAAGAGCTAGAAACAAATGAATAGTGGCAGATATTGAACCTACATCAGGCCTCTTCTTTTACCTAGTACTTATTGATATCTCTTATAACTATAGCTGAAAATCAGTGAGCGTATTTTTCTTTCAACTATATAACTTACATGAAAAGTAAACATAAGAAAACATAATAAATGTTTACTCTGGGAGGTGGGAACCTGGGTATTTGCTATTTTCTCTTTATGATTTTTATTTCCCCCCAGTTTTTCTATCCAAACTGATACATATTACGGTGAATACATTCTACGTTGGTGGTCATAAAAATGATATTAAAATCAATATATGCAATTAGATATATGCCGTATGATTAGAACCATGTAAACAGTGTACTAAAAATAATAGTGAGAGTAAATACAACAGCTTAACAACATTTACCTCTGGTTTGTAGCACTATGGGGAATTATTTTAATTTCCCACTACTTCTACTATATTTCCCAAATGTTCTATGATGAGCACATGATACTTTTATAGTGGGAAATAAAGTAACAATAAAATAAAATAAGTCCAGGGGGCCCGGCCCATCATGACAGAGCAGGGTAGAGCAAAGAGAACTGTTCCAGTTTTGAAGCTGACAGAAGCTCTCAAGGAATTCCTGGGAGCCCTCTACCCTAATCTTCTCCCCTTGCTGTGACATCCCCAGGCTTCCTCCTGCTGCTGCTGCTGAGATCACTTTGTATATGTAAGTGTGTGTGTGTGTATGTGTGTATATATATTTTTTACATCAATATAATCTCATCGCAAACATTCGGACATTACAGAGAAAGCTAAAATCTCTTATCTCCATCCTCAATCCTTGTCTCTAATCCAGAGGTTTGTTTGATGATCATACTTTCAATCAAACATTTGATGATTATACAAAATGTGAATTTGCCAGAGTGTTCACCACGACCTGAACTCACGTTAAAATCCCAACTCACTCAGACCTTTTTACCTATAATTATAACATATCTGTTCATACAGAATTTTATAACATTAATTTATGTTCATGTATTTTCATAAGTGGTGTTTTAACTTATGTGTTGTCCACGCAATGCTATCTCACGGAGAACTTTGCGTGGCCATCCACATAACTCTATATTTTTACCTGGCGTGAGTAGCAAGGATGTAAATGATAGCTGTGTTTTGTTTTTTTAATTAAAAAATGTTTTTAACTTTAGGCATTCTATAATTGGTGCCAGTTTTTCATTGCCAACATCTAACAACGAACATGTTTCCTGAGCACATTTAAAGGGGTTCTCTGTGGAGATATTGAGAACTGATGGGATATAAGGCATATGTAGTTTAATTTAAAAGATATTGCTTTCTAATGTCTTCCCACCACCCTCTCGCTAGTAGTGTTGAAAAAGTACCCATATCTTTTCCCACATTTCATATTATTAAACTTATTGCTTTTTGCCAACGTCATTCTGTGGGATGAAGAACTATTTCATTGCCATTTCAATTTGCATTTCCCTGATTATCGGTGAGGTTGCATCTTTATCTTTGGTCTTTTAGAGTTTTCATCTCTACTATCTTACCTCTCAATCTACAACAACCATCTTAACCCGTTTCCCAGGTGGGTACCACCAGCTTCCCAGCCCTGATGCGGTGAAAAGAGAAAATGGGTAAGAATTTTTGAGGTGACTTTTATTCGGTTGTTCACAGCACAACAGAGAATCACGCACGGCTATCGCGTTCTAACCTGTCCTTTCTTGGCCACTTCCTCAGTAGTTAATTTTTACAGTAGAAAATCCACTGGAGTAACAGTACTCGGTAACAGTACTTGGTAATGGTGCTCAGATACTACTTCCGGCACCTATGCCTTTGGTGAGTTCCCCACACTTTTTTGGCTTCAGAGTCATCATTTATTCGGAAGAGTTGGTATTAATAGTACATGTTATTCTAGTTTACAGGTATAAATGAGTCCCCCACATATTTCAGTGCATCCCCAGTAAAATTCAACTGCTTGGTTCAGTTCCAACCAGGGCGAACTTTCTGCCTTCTCATCCCACTCCCACACACATTGTCCAAGTTCCCACCTGATGTCAAGGAACCTTACAAATGTCTACGACTATTAGTGGATGAGTCATCCACAGGCAACTGGTCAGCAAGGGGGTCTGCACTTGAGCCTGCTCAGCACTAAGTCCCTTCTACTCCACTTCTTGGTCTTCCTGAAAGGAGACCGCTCCTCACCTTCTTAGTTCAAAGACTGCGTTCTTTTCACTCCTTCTATCTTGTCCGAGTTACCTTCTACCTCCTTCCTCTTCCTTCTTATCTCCGTTCTTCTACAGTTTTTAAAAAATTGGCTTTGTGATGAGACCTTTACTTCTGGTTTTATGTTGGACAGTGGTGGGGGATGAGTCAAAAGGGAGGGAAATACCCAGAAAACTCACACACACACACACTTTGGGTTGTAACCACAACCCTATCGCACATGGTTGGTGTAAAGAATCAAACGTGATATATATGAGCATGTTTTGTAAACTATAGAGCCATGTACAATTAAATATACCATTAATACTAAAATTTTACAGATGAAAAAATATCTTTCATTATTTCCATCTTCCAAGCAAGGTTAGCCATTCCTTTCATCAGCCAGTATGAGCCTCATACTTCTGCAGCCCTGTGCACAGGCTGGGAAGCTGAACGGAGCCATGACGCACCTGCCCGTATCTTGTAGTCACCTTGAGAGTAGGACCATCTCCCTTCTCATCACTGCTCCCCTACTATGAGAAGCCACCCCACTACATCTTGCCGTCCCCAGGGGAAAGCTGTGAGATGCATTCTGGCCTAAGTGAGAGCCTTTCATTTTGGAAATCAAAATGGCTCTGGTCCAAGTATGAAATATGTGCAGCTGAGTAACTACAGACAATAACACACGATCCTTGTCGAATGACTCCCCACTCCCAGAGGGCTCTTTGGTAACAGGAAGTGTACGGTTTCCATGTGCTTTTCTGGCTTGAACATCCACATGCTTTGCCCCAGGCCTTTGAGAGCAAAGCTCAGCCCCAGCTCAGCCTGGCTCAGTGAGTGGAAGCCACAGGCCAAGCAGTTCATTTCTCCCATCATTTCCATTCTGGTTTCTCATCACAGCTGCATGTCCGTGGATGAATCTACATCCTCCCCTCAAATCAGTTCACTGTCTCTGAAAGGGGGCAAAGAGCCCTGGGCTGGGCAGTAGAGGACCAAGTTCCGCCCTTGACTCCACCGCCAGCAAGAAGCTGCGTAGCTGGAGGCCTCACTTCCCCCACGAGGTCCGGGATGGACAGTACAGGGCGTCAGAGCACAGATTGCTCTGTGGGCCTCAGTTTCTTGGTAAAATAGGACAAAATAGCACCTATGTTGAAACTTTTCAGTCGTTAAGTAGCATAAGAGGTGCAAAACATTTAAAATAGTATCTGATATGTGTTTAGTCCTTATGAACTTTGTTTCTGCATCTGTGAAAAATGGGAAAACAGGGCTGGATAGTTCTGTGAGGTCTTATTCTGGCCGATAGCTGGGACTGAGTTTTGCAAAGTAGAGATATAATATTAGTGCTGTTACATGAAGTCAGGCTTTCTTCCTCCCCATCATACACACTTGACCAGGCTCCGGACATACTCATCTTGTTCATGTAACAGAGTGAGCAGGCAGTCTCAAAGGTGGTAAAGGTGAGTTATTTGCTCAGTGAATAGCAAATAATTCTGTCCGAGAGAATCAGGAAAAGCAACACAGATTTTGATCTGAGTTGGGAAGAATAGGGGTAATTTGGGAGGAAAACAAAGCCAAAGATAGGGAGGCAGGGAGACGATGCTCTGGGGTTGGGAGGAGCATGGAATGTGTGAGGCTAATGTGCTGGCAGGAGGGGCTTCAGAGGGTTCCAGGGATTGGGCTGGAGAGAGGAGCAGAGTCCAAGTTCTGAATGGTCTTAAATCCATGTGAAGAATTTGAACTTTATACTATCAGGAAGCAAAGCCAAAAGAAATCTTTAAGCAGAGGACAGATCTGGCCAAGTTTACTTCCCAGGGTTATAACTCTAGAATCAGGGTGTTAGAACAACTGAAGTGGGAAGACTAGAGGCACTGAGGCTGGTTGGGAGGTTGGTGAGAGAGATGAGAACCAAGACGAGCAGGAGCAGTGCAAGGTCAGGGTTGGGACTAGATTAAGGAACCAGTTTTCAGGTGCATGTGAGGGATTTGGAAACTGCATGTGGAGGAAGGGGAATGAGGGGTTGTTTTCTAACTTAGAATAATCAAGAGTAGGAGCAAGTCTGAAAGGAGCTTCATCTGTGATGCCGTAGCCTTCAGGTGTCCGTGGGACACTCTGTGTAAGTACTTTTGTCACCTACACATGCCAGGCACTATGCTGTGTTCTAAAGATAAACTATAAACAAGACAATAGGGCCCCTGCCTTTGTGCAGCGTATGTTCTAGTGAGGGAGGCAGACTATAAATGGATTAAGTAAATAAACCAAATAATAATATTTTGCGATGAATACATTGGGTGAAACAAAGAGAATAATAAGAAAAAAGTAAATGGTACAAAATTAAAAATGCAAGTTTGGTGTTCATGAGAGATACCAAAGCTAGTTTGTCTGAGCAACAAAATAAACAATGTGGTATTATGACATGACCCAGAGTACAAAATAAATATTCATGAGTTCACACTAACATAAATAAATGATAGAATAAATAAATTGGAGAGAATAGACAGATCTCCCATGCAGAAGACTCCAAATAATTTAGGTAAATACTCCAAACTCAAGACATGAAGCACGCCCCCCCCTCCTTCATACGGGAAGATCTCATGAGGCCAAACCTCTCACCACGAACAAATGTAAACTTCAGCGTCGGCTGCACATGGAGACTTCCTTCTGAAGGGGACAGGATGAACAGAGTGAAAAAGGGTGACTTTACAGTGGAGAAGCCTGACAAACACTAGCTCCGCCAGGTGACCAAGCTTAACATCATCAACGGTAGATTATGTTGGCAGTATGTTTTCTTGGTATGTTATGATGATAATGCATGTTACCTCTGCAGTCTTTCTCCGAAACACTCACAACACCAGTGTAATCATCAGGAAAACATCACAGAAAGCCCAAGTGAGGGACATCCTACAAAATACCTGACCAGTACTCCTCAAGGCTGTGAAGGTCATCAAAAACAAGGAAAATCTGAGAAAATGTCACCAGCAAGAGGAGCCTAAGGAGACAAGATGACTAAACATGATGGGGTGTCCTGGATAGGATCCCGGAACAGAAAGGGAACATTGGGTGAAAATGAAGGGAGTCCAAAGGATGAAGTTTGGTTAAAAATCATATATCAATATTGGTTCTTTAGTTGTGTCCAATGTACCACACCAGTGTCAGATATTAACAGTAGGGGAAACTGAGTAATGGGGATCATTCTTAGAGAAGAACTTTTCTTCTCTATATTGTCACGCCTTTCAGTGTAGCCCTGTGGTAGAATTTGTATTTCCTTCAAAAGCAGAGAATTTTGCCCATGTCTCTTTGGGGCTGTGTTTGGTACAAGGACCTAAATCTAAAAGTTCGCTACCAACTCATGCCAAGGTGGTGGAAGTGTCTCAAATAAACCAGAGTTAAGATGGAAAATTTCCTGGTATAGAAGCATCCTGACTTCTTGTTCAACTTGAGCATTTTTTAAGCAACAGAGAAGTGTCTGGCAGTTATATTTAAGGTTAAGTTCACTAAACCTAATCAAATTTTAGAACAAAAATGACATAATACACTCAACACTCCATTATCCATTCTCAGATAACCCCAAAATCTTCTATATGGAATGCGTTTTTCATCTTTGGCTGCAGATTTTTCTTCATAATTATGTTTGGCTTTGAATAAGGTTTCAATTAGTTTACAGTAAAAAGACAGTGGCAGTGCCAAAATGCTCCTTCCTGCAAACCTCTTCAGAATACTATAAGGTCATTGAAAAACAAAACATTTTTCAACAGCAGCAGTGAAAGAAATGATCTTACCTTCTGAAAACCCTGGCATAACTCCCTCTCGTAATTCATACAGCAGAGAAAACATCTGTAAATGGACCGTCTGGCCAGCAGGCTCCACATCTTCCCACGTTCATCCATCAGGACCCGCCCTCCTCGTAAGCCCTCTCTCCAGGGTCATTAAAAGTGTGGACTTCGGAAAAAGACTAGCTGAGTTCTGATCCTAATTCTCAACTGAGAAGCTGTGTGACCTTGGGATAAGTTATCTTCTCTTTACCTCATTCTTCAAATATGGAAAGTGTAATTTTTCTAGGAATTTTAAAACATAGCAGCAAGAATTCTGCTTCCAGCTATAATGGAAGATCTCATATGAGGCCAACCTCTCACCAAGAACAAATATAAATTTCAGGTACTGTATAATACAAAAACTAATAAACAACAAAATAGCTGCTTGGAGGCATTGGAAAACAGCTAAAACCTGCACAATTTCAGGGGCCAGATAGCAAAAAGAAGGGAATACACTGAGGTGAGCAAGGTCTTTCTTTTCTACTTTTTTACTTTTCTAAAAATTAATTTTATTGAGGTATAAATTACATACAATAAAATGCATAGGTGTTAAGTGTGCATTTGAGGAGTTTTGACAAATGTATACACTGGAGCAACTTCCATCACTCTGAAGATACAGAACACTTTCATCATCCAAAAAAGGTCCCTTGTGCCCTTTGCTGTCAATCCCAACTGACTTGCACTGCCCGATGTCTATCACCGTAACTTAATTTCGGCTGTTGTAGAACTTCAGACAAATGAAATCATCAGTATGTAACATACTGTATCTGGCTTCTTTCACTTGGTGTGCTGTTTATTGTAAGATTAATCCATATTTTGGGATTTATCAGTATAGTTCATTCCTCTTGGTGATAATTCATGTGTTTTGAAGGTCTGTTATCAGAGAATGCACCTATAGGATCATTACATCTATTTCACAAACTAACCCTCTTATTATTGTGACAGCATTTATTGTCTTGAAATCTATTTTTCTATTATTAATATGGCTACATGAGCTTTCTTCTGCTTATTCTTTGCATGGTGTGTCTTCTTCTATCCTTTGACTTTGAACCTTCAGTTTAAAATGTGTCTCTTTGTAAACAACTTGGAGTTGGATCTTGCTTATCATCCAATCTAAAAATCTATATCCTTTATGAGTGTTTAATTCATTTACATTTAATGTAATTATCAAAACAGTTGGACTTAAATCTATCATTTTGTTATTTATTTCCTATTAGTTATTTTTATTTTTTGTTCCTTATTTCACAAATACATTTTTACTATTTTTGTCTATCTTTTCTGTTGGTTATTTAACTTCTTTCTACTTTTTTAAGTAGTTGCTCTCAGGGTCATAATAGATACATAATTCATGGTCTGCCTGGAATTAATATATTCTTTATGTGCATTGTAGGAACCTACAACAATATAATTTCATTTACGTTCTTTCTCATCCTGTATGCTATTATCTCAAGAATTTTATTTCTATGTGTTATTAAATGAAAATACATTGTTTTTATTTTTATTTAAATAGTCAATTGACCTTTGGAGGATTTATGAAAAGAAAGGAAAAATATTATTTAAAATTAGCCTAATATTAATATTTACTATGTCTAGTGCTATTTATTCCTTCCTGAAGATCTGAGTTTTCATGTGGTAGCATTTCTTTTGTGCTGCATTTGTTCTTAGGTATTTTGTGTTTTTTTTTTAATATATTATTGCAAATGTGTCCTTTTAAATTTAATTTTCCAATTATTTGCCACTGCTGTATGGGGGTATTATTGATTGTTAATATTGTTAACAGTAAACTTATTAAATTCACTTGTTAATTCTAACATTTTATACGCAGATTATCTCAGATTTTTTTCATCACAATCATGTTGTCTATAAATAATAACAGTTTTATTTATCCTTCCAAATACTTATGACTTTTATTCTTTCCTTGCCTCATTGCACTGGTAGGTGTTAAAGTACAGTAATGAATAAAGATAGAGTTAGTCAGTATCCATGTTTCTTTCTTGATCTCTTTCGGAAAGATCTCAATATTGGATCATTAAGTTGTTACTGGGTGAGAGCTTCTTGTAGATACTCTTTACCAGATAAAAATAAATTTCTTTCCATTTATAGTTTGCTAAGACTTTTCTTTTTATTATGAATTAGAATTATGGCTATAACATACCCATGTTATTATTAACATCTCTATTCTCATTAAACATAATTACAGAGAGAAATTTATGTGTGTATTTTTGTTTGTTTTTGTAATAGCTACTATAACTATTGTAAAAAATCAATTACATTATTGAAAATGACAGGCCAATCTCTCTCGTGAACACAGAATATTAGCAAACTGAACCCAGAATTATATTAAGATATCACAATCAAATAAGATTAGTTCCAAAAATACAAGTTTGGTTTAACATTTGAAAATCAGGTAATGAAATTCATCACCTTAAGAATAAAAAAAAAATCATGTGCTTATCTCAAAAGGTACAGATGAAGCATGTGCTAATTTAACATATAAAATATACAAAATGTTTACACTAAAAACTGCAATGTGTTATTGATTTTAAACAAAGAGAAAGATATGCCATATCCATTGCTTAGAAGAGTAAATATAAAGATGTTAATTTGCCCAAATTGATTCACAGATTTAATACAATATCAATCAAAATCCCACTGAGTTTATTTATTGATTTATTGTTTATTGATACAAAGTAGATGTACATATTTTGGGGGCACTTTTGTAATTATTTGGTACATTTGTATAATGTGTAAACATCAAATTAGGGTAATTGGGATTGCCATCACCTTAAATATTTATTTCTCATTATGTTAGGAACATTTGAATTATTCTCTTCTAGCTATTTCGAAATGTACAATAGATTATTGTTAACTATTAATTATTGTCATGCTACTGATCTATTGAACATTAGGTCTTATTTCTTTTATCTAACTGTATATTTATACCCATTAATCAACGTCTCTTCATCTCCCCCTCCTTCCTACTCTACCACCCTCTTGTAGCCACCAATCTACTCTCTGCCATCATAAGATCCACTTTTTTAGCTCCCACGTATAAGTGAGAACACACAATATTGGTCTTTCTGTGCCTGGCTCATTTCACTTAACATAATAACAATTACCAGTTCCATTCATGTTGCCGCAAGTAACAGAATTTCAGTCTTTTTATGGCTAAATAATATTCCATTGTGTATATATACCACATTTTCTTTATCCATTCATCTATTGATGGGTACTTAGGTTGATTCCGTATTTTGGCTATTGTGAATAGTGCTGCAATAAACATGGGAATGTATATATCTTTTTGACATACTGATTTTGGGGTGAGATTGCTGTATTATATGGTAGCCTTACTTTTAGGTTTTTTTAGTAAAATTGTGGCTATATTAATTTATATTTCCACCAACAGTGTATGAGAGTTCCTCTTTCTCCATACTCTTGTCAGTATTCGTTATTCCTTGTCTTGTTGAAAAAAGCCATTTTCTCATTATAGTTTTGATTTGCATTTCTCTGATGATTACTAATATTGAACATTTTTTCATATACCTATTGGCCATCTGTATGTCTTCTTTTAAGAAATGAATATTCAGATCTTTTGCCTTTTTAAATTGGATTATTTGGTTTTTACTATTGAGTTGGTTGGGTTGCTTACATATTCTATCTTGTCAGACAGACAGTTTGCAAATATTTCCTCCCATTCTGGAGATTGTCTCTTCACTTTGCTGATTGTGTCCTTTGCTGTGAAAATGCTTTTATCTTGATGTGATCCCATTTGCCTACTTTTGCTTTTGTTGCCTGTGCTTTTGCTTTCATTGTCTGTACATTTGCCCAGACCAATGTCCTGGAGTATTTCCCCAATGTTTTCATGTACTAATTTCATATCAGATCTTACATTAAGTTTTTAATCCATTTTTATTTGATTTTTGCTTATGGTGAGAGATAAGGGTCTAGTTTCATTCCTCTGCATATGGTTATTGAGTTTCCCAGCACCATTTATTGAAGAGACTGCCCCTTCTCAATTGTATGTTCTTGGTTTCTTGGCACCTTTGTCAAAATTGAGTTGGGTGTAAATGTGTGGATAAATATTTGGGTTCTCTATTCTGTTCCAGTGGTCTATGTGCCTGTTTTTATGCCAGTACCATGCTAATTTGGTTATTATAGCTTTACAGCATATTTTGAAGTCAGGCACTGTGATGCCTCCAGCTGTGTTATTTTTGCTCAGGACTGCTTTGGCTATCCAGGGTCTTCAGTGGTTCCATATACATTTTAGCATTGTTTCTTCTATTCTGTTTAGAATTTCATTGGTATTTTTTTAGGGATTGCATTGAGTCTGTAAATTCCTTTGGGTAGTATTGACATTTTAACAAGATTAATTCTTCTAATCCATGAGCATGCAGTATCTTTCCATTTTTGTATGTGCGTCCTCTTCAATTTCTTTCATCAGTGTTTTACAGTTTTCATTGTATAGATCTTTTGCTTCTTTGGTTAAATTGATTCCTAGGTATTTTATATTCTTTGTAGCTATTGCAAGTGGAATTGCTTCCTTGATTTCTTTTTAAGGTTGTTCATTGTTGGTATATATAAATGCTACTGATTTTTGTATGTTGCTTTTGTATCCTGAAAATTCATCTATCAGTTTTAACACTTTTTTGGTGGAGTCTTTGGGTTTTTTAAATTATTATATTATGTCATCTGAAAACAAGGCTAATTTGACTCCTTTTCCTATTTGGATGCCCTTTATTTATTTCTCTTGCTTAATTGTTCTGACCAGGACTTCTAGTATTATGTTGAATAATAGCAGTGAAGGTGGGCATCCTTGTCTTATTCCAGATCTTAGAGAAAAGGCTTTTGATTTTTCACTGTTGTTATTATGTTAGCTCTGAGTTTGTCATATATGGCCTTTATTATTTTGAAGTATGTTCCTTCTATACCCCCTTTGTTGAGGGTTTTATTATAAAGGGATGTTGAATTTTATCAGATGCTTTTTCATCATCTATGGAAATGATCGTATGGTTTTTGTTCTTGGTTCTGTTAATGCAATGTATGATGTTTACTGACTTGCATATGCTGAACCACCTTTGCATCCATGGGATAAATCTCACTTGATCATGGTGAGTGATCTTTTTAATGTGTTGTTAAATTGCATTGGCTGGTATTTTGTTGAAGATTTTTACATCTATGTTCATCAGTCATGTTGGCCTATAGTTTTCTTTTGTTGTTGTTGTTGCATGTCCTTGCCTGGTTTTGATATCAGGGTGATGTTGACTTTATGAGTTTGGAAGTATTCCCTCTTCTTCAGTTTTTTAAAGAGTTTGAGTAGAATTGGTATTTGTTCTTCTTTAAACATTTGGTAGAATTCAGCAGTGAATCCGTCCGGTCCTGGCTTTTCTTTGATGGGAGACTTTTTGTTATGGGTTCAATCTTATTACTCTTTATTTGTTTGTTGAGGTTTTCCATTTCTTCATAGTTTAATTTGGTGGGTTGTAGGTGTCCAGGAATTTATCCATTTCCTGTAGGTTTTCCAATTCGTTGGCATATAGTTGTTCATAATAGTCTACCATGATTCTTTTTATTTCTGTGGTCTTGGTTGTTATGTTCCCTTTTTCATCTCTAATTTTATTTATTTGGGTCATCTCTCTTTTTTCTTAATTAGTCTAGCTAAAAGTTTTTTGATTTTGTTTTACTTTTTAAAAACTAAGTTTTTATTTCATTGATCCTCTGTATTTTTTATCAATTTCTGCTCTGATATTTATTCTTTCTTTCCTTCTTCTAATTTGGAATCTGGTTTGTTCTTGCTTTTCTAGTTCCTTGAGGTACATTGTTAGTTGTTTATGTGAAGTCTTTCTACTTTTTTGATGTAAGTATTTATAGCTATAAAATTTTCTGTTAGTACTGCTTTTCCTGCATTTGGATTATGGTATATTTCATCCCCACCTTCATTTTCATTTGTTTCAAGAAATGTTTTCATTTTCTTATTATTTCTCCTTTGGCCTATTGGTCATTCAGGAGAATGTTGTTTAATTTCCATGTGTTTGTGTAGTTTCTGAATTTTCTCTTGTTATTGATGTCTAGTTTTATTCCATTGTGCTCAGAAAAGATAATTGATATAATTTTTAGTTTTTTGAATTTGTTTAGACTTGTTTGTGGCTTAACATATGGTCTATTCTGTGCTGATGAAAAGAATGTGTATTCTGTAGCAGCTGGGCGAAATGTTGCATAATGTCCATTAAGACTATTTGGTCTGGTGTGTAGTTTATGGTATTTCTTTGTTGACTTGCTGTCTGGATGATCAGTCCATTACTGAGATTGGGATGTTAAAGTCTCCTGCTATTATTGTATTACAGTCTGTCTCTTCCTTTAGATCTATTAATGTTTGTGTTATATGCTTGGGTGCTCAGGTGATGGGTAGACAGATATTTATAGTTGTTATATCTTCTTGCTGAATTGCATTGAATATATTTTCTATACTTTCACTTTAAGTCTGTCTGTCTTTTTAGGTGAAGTAGGTTTCTTGAAGGCAGCATATAGTTAAGTCTTTTTTCCTTAAATATTCAACCAGTCTATCTTTTAATTGGAGAATCGAGTCCATTTACATTTGGTGTTATTATTGATAAGTAAGGACTTATTACTGCCATTTGTTGCTTTTTTTCTGTTTGTTTTGTAATTCCTTTCTTTCTTCTTTTCTTACTATTTTCCTTTGTTGTTAAGTGATTTTCTCTGATTGTGTGTTTCAATTTATTGCTTTTTACTTTTAGTGAATCCATTATAGGTTTTTGTATAATAATTATCAAGAAGCTTATAAGAAACATCTTATAGATATCCCAACTTATTGTAAAGAGATGACACCTTATATTAGATCACAGTGAAAAGAATAGAAACAAAGAAAAAACTAATAAAAAACCCTTTACACTTATCTTCATCTGCCTCTCCATATTTTGCCTTTTTGTTGTCTCAATTTACACATTTTTATATTGCTTATCTCTGAACAGGTTTCTTTAGTTATTATTGATTTTAATATACTTATTATCTTTTAGGCTTCATGCTAGAATTATGAGTGGATTTCACACTACGATTACAGTATTAGAGTATTCTTGGTTTGTCTGTGTACTTAATTTTACCAGTGAGTTTTGTATCTTCAAATGTTTTCTTTTTGCATGTTGGTGTTTTTTTCTTTTAGATTGAAGAACACCCTTTAGCATTTCTTGCAAGATGGGTCTGGTGGTGGTGAATTCTTTCAGCTTTTGTTTGTCTGGGAGGCTTTATCTCTCCTTCATATTGAAGGATAGCTTTGCTGGATACAGTATTCTCTGATGGCAGTTTTTTTTTTTTCTTTCAGCATTTAAAAAATGTCATCCCACTCCCTCCTGGCTGGTATGGTTTTCATTGAGAAGTCTGTTGCCAAATGAATTGGAGCTCCTTTATATGTTATTTGCTTCTTTTCTCTTGCTGCTTTGAGGATCCTTTCTTCGTTCTTGACTTTTGAGATTTTGATTATTATATGCCTTAGGGTAGTCTTATTGGGGTTGAATCTCTTTGGTATTCTCTGACCTTCCTGTACTGTATATTTATCTCTTCCTCAAGTTTTGGAAAGTTTTCTGCTATCATTTCTTTGAATAAGCTTTCCACCCCTTGCTCTTACTCAACCCTCTCTTTAACACCAATAATTCCTAGATTTGGTCTTTTGAGGTAATTTTCTATATCTTAGGGGCAATCTTCATTCCTCTTCATTTTATTTTCTCCTCTCACTGTGTATTTTCAAATAGCCTGTCTTCCAGCTCACTGATTCTTTCCTTTGCTTGATCCATTCTGTTTTTGAAAGCCTCTAATGAATTTTTTTCAGTCCAGCAAATGTATTTCTCAGTTCCAAGATTTCTGTTTGATTTTTTTTTATTATTTCAATCTCTTTGTTATATTTCTCTGATAAATTTCTAAATTTCTTTTCTGTGTTATTTTGGGGATTACTGAGTTTTCTTAAAACTGCTATTTTGAATTCTTGTTCAGAGAGCTCACATATTACCATGTCATTAGGGTCAGTCACTGGTTCCTTGCATTGCCCATTTGCGGAGGTCATGTTTCCTTATTTCCTATTGATTTTTGTGGATGTGCATCTGTGTCTTTGCATTGAAGAGTTACTTTTTTATTCCAGCCTTCTCTGCCTGGCTTGTGTTGGCTCTTATTGGATATGCTTGCTTATAGACTCTTTGCAATTTATGTGTTGAATTTCTTTTTTATTTTTTCACTAGGTTGCTGCCTCCTTTTTGGCACTAGATGGTGCCTGAAGCCCAGATTTTCCTTAGCTATAGTAAAAAATTGGAGTGCTGCCTATCCCAGGATAGGTTCCAGAGAGGATATCCCAGCAATGTGGGAAGGCCAGCTAGGAGGTCATGTCCTGGGGTACCTATGGAACACAGCTCCTGCAGCATGGTCTAGCTGAATAGCCACTTCTATTTGGCATCCCCTTTGGCTGAGTTGCACAGCAGAGTTTCTAGGGCTTGGGGTGGTAGTCTAGCCTCCTGCTTTTGCTTCTGTCTGTCCTCAGAGATATCTCTCCCTTCAGGCACTCTCAATGCTTCCTGTGGGTTAAGGCAGGAACAGGTATCCTCCAAGGGAACTCAAGATGGTGGGGAAGCTGGTCGTCCACCTTGATCTCTCTTTTTCCAGTGTAGAAACCGTGAGCTGAGGGGAAATTTTCCATGTTCTTGGTGTGGGCAGATTGGAGAGAGGGGCGCTGTGGATATGGAAGTCTGAGTCTCTTACCATCTGCTCAGAGTTATTTTTAATTCTTTGTGGCCCCAGGAACTGCCACCGCCTCATATTTGAGTTCTGAGATATTGCTGATGATAATCTTAAGGATGCGTATTTGCTTTTGGTTTTCTGTGCAGGAAAGTGAAACCAGCTTGCTTCTACACTGCTATTTTGGAATGGGAACTAGCTCACTCTTTTGTGTAGAAATTGAAAATGGATTATTAAAATGTATATGGAATTATAAATAATTGAGGATAGTTAAAGCATTAAAGTATATAAACAGTTAATTATTCTGAAATGATTGAGAATAGTTAAAAGAACAACCAAGTCAGAAAATGTACACTGGCAGATATGAAGACTTATGGACCATGATAGTAAAGGCAGTGTGGAATTGGGAAACATATGGACGATAGAGAAATGACATAGATTAGAGAGTCCAGAACAAGACCAAATGCATATCTGATCACTTGCTTTATGACAAAGATGACACAGTACAGCTGAGCTGTTGCTCAGGATAGAGTGCTTATATCTCAGATATACATACATAAAACATCAAAACTTGACCCTGCTTTCCTTCACAATAATTAATCCAGATGAATTGTAGGTAAACCAATAACCCTTTTAATCAAATAGCACTAATAGACAAAGACTTCTTGAATAAGGCACAAAAGAATGCTATCCATGAAAGAAAAAAAATAATTAGTTAAACTGCATTCAAATTAAGAACTTCCATTTATCATAAAACATCATAAAGGAAGTAATAAGATAAGCCACATTAGGAGAAGATATTTACAGTACATATATTTGAAAATAACTTGCATTCAGAATGTGATGAACATGCAAAAATTAATAAGAAAAAAGACAATCCAAGAGGAATAAAAAGGGAGTAAAATTTTGAACAGACACTTAATGCTACAAGGTACTGAAAGGGCCAATAGGTGCATGAAAAAAAGGCTCGTTATCTGATACCAGGGAAATTCAGAGTAAAACCACTGTGAGATGCCACTGCATATCTGCCAGAATACTGCAACACCAGAATGTCTATAATGAAAATGGTGGAAACTCCTTAATGTTGGCGATGATGTGGAACAACTGGAACAACTGGAATTCTCATACATCTGCTGAGAATATAAATCGCAACCATTGGAAAACTGTTTGGCAATAGCTATTAGAGCTGAACAATGCATTCTGTATGACCCAGAAATTCCACTCCTAGAAATAGCCCAACATAAATTTATATTATGTATGAACTCCAAGACATGTATAAAAATATTCATAGCAGCGTTATTTGTAAGAGCCCCAAACTGGAAACGATTTAATGTTTATTAACAATAGAATGGATAAATAAGATGTGATATATTTGTACTGCAGAATAAAAGAACTACTGCCACATGCAACATGGATTTCATAAACATAATGAGTGTCTAATCCAGACAAATAATACATACTGTATGATGCCATTCATAAAAATTTCAAAAACTGGCAAAATTAACCTACAGTGATAGATGTTAGAATATTGGTTATCTTTGGCAATGAGATAATGACAGGAAGAGGCCTGAAGAGGCTTCTAGGATACTGATAATATGCTAACATTCTGTTGTTTCATGGGTATGTTCACTTTGTAAAAATTCACCAGGCTGCACACTTCTGATTTTTGCATTTCCGCATATTAATTTCAACAAAAAAATTTTTGAATCACAACACAAGGCACCAGTTGATGCCTTGTCAATTTTCAAAATACGAAAAATAAATAAGATTTGTGAGATTTTGGTGATATTGATGCTCTCATATATTACCAGTAGCAGTATAAACTTCTATGATTTTATTTTTTGTAATGAGGTAGCATTATGTTGCCCAGGCTGGTCTCAGACTCGTAGGCTCAAGCAATCCTCCTACCAGAGCCTCCTGAATAGCTGAGATTACAGGTGCACAACCCCATTCCTGGCTTCAATTTCTATGATTTTTGAAATATAATTTTGTAATTAAGTAAAATCAAATCCCAGTGAGGGTCTACTATATCCTAGTTATTAGAATGTGTGCTTTCATTTTCAATTACTCTTTATCATCATAACAAGTATTATTAAGGACTAGTAGGCAGGTGAGCTGGAATTCTCACCCAGCACTGCTGTAACTGGAGATACCTTTGAGAGAGTAATGATACCATCAAAACATCCCAAGCAGGATGTGAGAGTAGGGAGCTGTTCATATGAGAAAAGAACTGGATGCAAAAAGACCTACATTTTTGCTTTATTTATAGTATAGAAAATTGAAAACCTAAACATCTGATGAAAGTGTATGTTTCATAAATGATGCTGCTTAATGGTATGTTATGCAGATATTATACAGCTTTTTTTTTTATCTCAGCCTATTACAGGGTACAGATGTTTAGGTTACATATATTGCCTTTGCCCTGCCCGAGTCAGAGCTTCAAGCATGTCCATCCCCCAGACAGTGCGCACCGCACCCATTAGGTGTGAATATACCTATCCCCTTCTCCCCCCCTCCCACCTGCCTGACACCCAATGAATGTTACTACCATATGTGCATATAAGTGTTGATCAGTTAACACCAATTTGCTGGTGAGTACATGTGGTGCTTGTTTTTCCATTCTTGGGATACTTCATTTAGAACAATGGGCTCCATCTCCATCCAGGATAATACAAGAGGTGCTAGATCACCACTGTTTTTTGTGGCTGAGGGGCACTCCATGGTATACATATACCACATTTTATTAATCCACTCATGTATTTATGGACACTTGGGTTGTTTCCACATCTTTGCAATTGTGAATTATGTTGCTAAGAACATTCTAGTGCAAATGTCTTTTTTATAGAATGTCTTTTCCTTTGGGTAGATGCCCAGTAGTGGAATTGCTGGATCAAGTGGTAGTTCTACTTTTAGCTCTTTGAGGTATCTCCATATTACTTTCCAAAGAGGTTGCACTAGTTTGCAGTCCCACCAGCAGCGTATGAGTGTTCCTGTCTCTCTGTATCCGCACCAACATTTATTGTTTTGGGATTTTTTGATAAAAGCCATTTTCACTGGAGATAAGTGGATATCTCATTGTGGTTTTGATTTGCATTTCCCTGATGATTAGAGATGTTGAGCATTTTTTCATAGGTTTTTGGCCATTAGTCTGTCTTCTTTTGAAAAGTTTCTGTTCATGTCCTTTACCTACTTTTTAATGGGGTTGTTTGATTTTTTTCTTGTTGATTTTCCTGAGTTAGATACAGATTCTAGTTATCAGCCCTTTATCAAATGTGTAGCATGTGAATATTTTCTCCCATTCTGTAGGTTGTCTGTTTGCTCTCATGATAGTTTCCTTGGCTGTGCAGAAGCTTTTTAATTTGATCAGGTCCCATTTATTTATTTTTGTTGTTGCTGTGATTGCCTTTAGGGTCTTCTTCATAAAAGGTAATTATGATTTTTATACTAGTTGGTTCTTCGAAGTCCATATAAGAGACATTGTTGAATGACTGAATTTTTCAGCAACACAGAAAATGCGTAGAATATAATATTCAGTGAAAGGCAAAACATATTTTGCTGAAACTATCAACTACGAAAAAGTTATGTGTGCATATGTGAAAACATGACAGAGAAATTCCCATACATGGAAAAGGGTAATATATTATGACAGTGGGGACTTGGGGAAATTTTCTTATTTTTTTCTTCTTCTTTTATTGCTGTTAAAATGGTAATTGTGCAGTATATTAAAATGTAAAAATAAGAAACCAAAGTGGTAAGCAAGAATGAGTAGCTCAGTTTATCAGGGGTAAGGCAGTTCTTTTCGGGACATTTAATTTAATGGGGGCTTGCTGGGGATAATGGAATATAAGTGTTTTGGAGAATAAAAGAATCTCTGGGGAACCAGAAATAGTAAGTAGTTCTCCAAGATTTCTTAGAGGATTGCTGGCAATCAGGACTAGCTATTTTGACTACAATTAAATGTATTTAAAAATTGGACAGTTTTAACAATAGTGATGCAGAAAAATAAAAACAAAGCAACAATTATCAACAAAAGCAAAACTTGGCTACGGTTAAATCATAAAATTGATAATTCCCTTTTAAGTAATATAAGTAACATATAGCCATATTGTACTTACTTTATAGCAGACTGTATTATATTTATAGGAAGACTCTCCTGGCTTTCTTGGCATTCTTAATTTTCCACTATGTGTACGTTCATCATTAACAATGCCATGCTTTGCTCAAATGAGTAATTTAGTGTCTACCTGATTCTTCAAGTCCAGAAAATGTTCACTATACATACTCCTTTTACTCATGTTAGCCTTTATTAGTTTTACTCTTTAAACTCAAACACAAGGCATCGTTTTATCAACCATCAACAAAATTATTTCCACTTGCTTTGGTTCCTGGCTATTTAAGAAAAAAAAAAAGGAACCTCCTCCCTATCTGCAATTATGTTTAATGAGAATAGGAGATGCTAAAAATAATATGAATGTATTAAGGACATCACTTTAATTTATAGTAGCAATTATCCTTTGCTGAATTAAAAGGGAGTCTGGGCAAACCCTCATTAGAAAAGCAGTGGACACACTGAAAAGAAAGTTTCAGAGCATTTTTAAAAAGGTGATTAAAAGTTAGATTTCCATGCTCTGTGCCAGTGGGCACGGAGGGAGGAGGGCGGGCTAGGGCGTACAGTGGCTAGACAGACCATTAAATTGGTATTAAACACTTTTCCATATGAAGGAAGTGTCCTCCTGCCAAAAGCCAGGAGCTGAGAGATCAATTTCCATGCAAATGCTGCCGTGAGAGACCTGGGTAAACTTGGAAAGCTTAAGAGGTCACGGGGTGAGGACCCAGGACGCTGAGAGTGTCTGGCTTCACTTCCTTGCAGACTCGTGGAACTTGGCACAAAGCAGTGAGATGAGGGGCCTATATAAACACACAGCCCCACTGACTATTTTTTTCCATAGAATTAACTCAACCAGAAATATATTACAAAAATAGAACAAAGCTGGCTTCCATCAGTTTCCACTGCACCAGCCCATAAAGGCTTTCTTGTACCTTGTCCAAAGCAAAGTGGGGGGATGACAGCTCAGGGCCCAGCCCACTCAGCGGTGTTTCCTCTGCTGACCACCGCCTGACCTCCTTCCAGAGCTGTTCCGCAACAAAGACCCCATTGAGGGAAATGCAGCCCATATGGCGCAGGAGGGTCTCCCAGACTGACTTCCTCCACTAAAATCCTCAAAGCGATTCATTTGCAAAATCTTCCTAATAAGTACCACGTGGATTCCTGGGTACCCCTGGGATCTTAGTAAGAATTTCCTTGTGGTGCTCAGACCCTGACCTGTCTTAACTAACCCTAGCTAGTAAGCAGCAGCATCAGTCTGAAATAAAGACTGTTATGAACATTTAGGAGTCTTTTAAAAATTGGTCTCCAGCCCCTTTCACATTGATACTTCTGGTAAATGCATTACGTTTAGCGTGAAAATTACAGGCTTCGGAATCAGACAGACCTGAGCAATTCCATTGATTATTGGACGGTGACCTTAAACAAGTTATGTAAACTCTTCTGGTCTCAGTTTCTTTATTAGAAGAATGAGAATAACGCCTGCTTATTTGTTAAGAGAATTAAATGAGAGAAATAAGTCTACTATCTGGCACATGAGAATTCAACAGCTCGGAGCTTCCTTCTCTTCTCCCACACAGAATCTGACCTGGATTAACATGAATGTCCAGTGTATCTGGGAAGATTAGGCAGTGGCATCATTCAGGGATTATGAATAATGGTCTGAAACTGGGCCCCAAATTCCTTCCACAATAGCATTATAAGGTCTCTTTGGTCTAAGGCTGCATGACCAACCCCAAACTGTCTTTCGGGCAGAAGGTGAGAGTACTTTATGGGAAGGTTAACTCAAAAAAGCCAAAGTAAAACCATGATGTGCTAAAACCAGGGAAATGTTTAGAAGAGAGAGACACCGGTAGTATCATAAAATAAATAACTTCCTCCCAGAGTATAGCTTTTCACATTGAGCTCTACCCAGACCTGTTGTCTTCTCACAAAAGACAGAGTGGTTTTATAGCCACATAAAATCCCTGCTGCTGCCAGAGCTCAGCTCAGAGGGACACAAAATGTGAATTAAAGAGCATGCAGAGCAGAGCAGGGACATGGCCTAGATGGAGAAGCCTGTCTGTGTTAAACAGGTACTTAGCATTTATTTTGAAGTGTGTACAAAGCAAACCCTAAGCTTTGCAGAAATCTGTTAAGTGTCCAGCTGAAAAAAAAAGGGAAGCTGAGAGATAGAAAGTTTGTGAAGAGTCTGCGCTTTATGAGAATAAATCTTGGGCTACTGACAACAGAGAAACAGAGTCATTTTTGTTTGCTGTTTATTTGTTTTCAAATCCTAGAAGGTTACCGTACATTCCATAGATAATGCAGAATTAAAAAGACTAAGGAAGGACAGGACTCAGTCTGGGACAAAGCAAAAACATTTCTCTCCACCACATCTGGATCACAAATTTGCCAATTCCCTAAGGACAAGGGGTTGAAAGCTAATACCAGAACTGTATTTTGTGTTATTTGTCGTCTGTTGAAAACGTGTGCTGTAAAATTAACTCTTCAAGTAAACTGTGTATATAGTTCAGTCCATAATGAGGGTGCTGTTACCCTCACCTAGGCTTTACGGGTATTCTGATGCGAAGAACTCCTTCTGCAACTGTGTAAGATCTTTATCTGAAGTCAGCAGGCATAAGAGAGCATTTAAGTCAGAGTCCTTATGTTGGGAGCTGGAGACAGAGCCTCAGACATAACAAGCTTGCACCGTGGGAATGTGAACTACACTGTCCACAAAGCCTCAAAATATCCCCAAGATATAGAGCCTTCTTGAGTGTATTACTTTGGGGAAAAAAAAAAAATCACTGTTTTTAAAAACTGTATTCCAGAATCTTTCTATGCAAACATTTACATCAATAAAAGCAGCAATGTAACAACACTGGAAGGTGAAGACTAGAAGGTTGCTGGATCTGTGAGAATGCTAACACTCACATCTTACGTTGCAGAGAGTCCATCATCATCTAAAATTGAAATATGTGATTAAAAAACATACACTGGGGAAAAGAATCCTTATTCAATAAATGGTGCTGGGAAAACTGGCTAGCCACATGTAGAAGACTGAACCAGGATCCACACCTTTCACCTCTCACAAAAATCAACTCATGCTGGCTATCAGATTTAAACCTAAGAAATGAAACTATTAGAATTCTAGAGGAAGAAGTTGGAAACACTCTTCTAGACATTGGCCTAGACAAAGAATTTATGAAGAAGACCCCAAAGGCAATCACAGCAACAACCAAAACAAATAAATGGGACCTGATCAAATTAAAAAGCTTCTGCACAGCCAAGGAAATTGTCACAAGAGCAAACAGACAACCTACAGAATGGGAGAAAATTTTTGCATGCTACAAATTTGATAAAGGGCTGATAACTAGAATCTACTTAGAACTCAGGAAAATTAGCAAGAAAAAAATCAAACAACCCTATCAAAAAGTGGGCAAAGGACATGAACAGAAACTTTTCAAAAGAAGACAGAATAATGGCCAAAAAACATATGAAAAAATGCTCAACATCTCTAATCATCAGGGAAATGCAAATCAAAACCACAATGAG
>RJWJ010005742.1:0-12055 GCA_004363605.1 Indri indri
TGGAGCTGCAACCTAATGGGAACATTTATATAAGCTTTTGGAGTGAACTCAGTGCTCACTGGGAATCTACTGTATTCAGCTTTTGCTTTTAATACACACTAATAACTCAGAGTCCCCTTAGGAGAGCTTGAAAATGTGGCATAAAATAAATAATATGGGATTGGTTTCTCTGGATTCATTCCTGATTGTCACACCTAACAAATTATTGATCTGAGAATTATTTATCAAAGGTAAAGTTGGGCAGAAAAAATAAAAATATGCTATCATTCAAAATTTAGCGATGTAAACAGCTAGATGTACTCCAGTCTCACTAGCCTGACTTGGAAGTGTACAGCCTGAGCCAATCATAATAAGCAAAGCTCACCTCATGCCAAAAGGTTGGAATATAAAGCTAAGGCTATTACAAGGTTTCCATTCTATAATTTCGTATTAGATTGCTCTACTCTTTTCCCCATGTAAACAAGTGATTTTTTCACATATGAGGTATATTAAGTCCAGTGATTGACTTGGATAAATACTCTGCTTAGACTGTTTGATGGTTTATGTTCTGCATATAGACAAGTTACAGACATGAGTGCTCTTTTGAAAGGTTATGATTAAATTTTCATCTAAAAATGTTTGACAAAAATATAGCCTAATATTTTGGTGTTACCTTTTCAACAGCTCATAGGAGAAAGCCTCATTCCAAATTCACCAATGTAAGTCTAGACAAATGTAAAGAAGAAAGATTCATCACAAATAACTGGTTATTAATAAAAACTAATGAATTAACTTTCAAATTTTGGTAGAAGTCATCCTATAAGAAAACATTGTAACTCAGATATATTTAGCTTCTCCAAATTATGTTTCTCCTGGTAATTTGTCTCAGGAGGATTACTACTGGTCTAAGATCAAATCCTCACCTGTATGTATTTCATCTTTTTCCCAAATAAGACAACACAGCTCAGGTGATCATACACACGCGTGCTCACACACACACACCATTCCAAAAATAAACTAATGAAATGCAAGAATCGTAATTTTCTAATTTATATAATGCCATACTAACAAGCAGGACATTTATTTCTACAATGTAAGATAGCACTTTCAAGCATTAATTAAATACCGAACAAACAAAATGAAAAACTTAAGGCTGCTTGTTGAATACGGAATTCAAACAAATGAGATTGAATCCTTCTGAGGAGGGCTGTATTCTCACTAGGGTAAAGTCTATAGAATGATCTTTGATCCACCATAGGGTACATTTTAACCTTAAGGATTCGTGAGTTTTCCATATAGCACTTAACATTGTTGTATTGTGGTGAGTAAATGCAGACAATTTCTAATTTCCGATATTTTAATTAGGTATCAAAAGTTTTGAAATGGGTAAAAATAATGCTTTCCCCACATTGATTACATACGAGTATTTTCTTTCCAAAAATAAATTGGCAAAGAGTTAAAATTTTTCATCATCTATTCCAGAAAGAAACAGGTTATATGTGGTTAGTGATCTCAACTCAAATTTCAAAATTTGGTCCCAAGGCAAATGTTTAATTATTAATGTCAGAATAGCTTCTAAACTCAGCCAAGAAAAATTATATATTACTTAACTTCACTCATGTGACTAGAAAATATTTACAACTTGATTCCTTTCCATTCAGCTCAACAAATATTTATCAAACAGCTGCTATATACCAACTATTGTGCTAGCTACTGAAGCGTGAAAGCACAAAGATGAATTTATTATCCCTGCCATTAAAAAGTGACCAGCAAGGGGAACAAATTGAAGGTTAAAAAACTACAGATTTCATTATGCTATCTTACTATCATCAGAAAAAGTATGCTTTCTAGACTGTTTTTGTTTTAAGATGTATGTGGGGGAAAAAACACAAATAAAAGCTTTTAAATGGAATGATTATTTATGTATTTTATAAAAATGTTTATTTTTTTCAAATAAATCAAAACTAGAGACTAAACAACATAAAATACAGAGTGGGAAAAAATCATGGTATTAAATTATTATTGTCACTCAAATTGGAATAAAAATTTCAAAAATTTAATCTATGTTAAACTTATAAATTATATGTAAATACTGAACAAATATTATGTTTGTATTTTGAATGGCTCTTTTTTCCAAATATTCCATAAATAAATCAAATAACATCTATACATTAAGAGCAAATAGAATAAGATTTCAGTGTGAACATTTTGGGGCAGTTATAGGTGCATTAAAAAACCAGTAAAAAGCTATGGGCCACATATGCGTTAAATGCTGCATCCCGGTTTTCATTGGATGCCTTGGATCTGTCCCTGAATCTCTATGAGTTGTGAACTATGTTTCAGACATTAACTATATAATGTTCATCTTGCTATAAGACTATGCTACCCAATACCTACTGGCACACATTTCCAACGTTCTCATTTGAATATCCACCATTAGTGTCATTAGCTATTTCATTATTGGGGCATACTGTTGTCTCTTGTGATCCTGCCTAAAGCCACCTATTTGTCTTAGAAAGACTTGCCTCACTCTGGTCATCTCAATATCATGTTCTGCTTCTCCTTAGAGCTCTCTTACATCACTCCTTTGCTCCTCAGATTTAGTTTCTAGCCTGAACCAGTTTGATATTTCCCATTATGGTTAATATTTCTAATCCTGCAGCCTTTCAAAATTTTATAATTATTATAAATTTGTGTTGGAAAGATGGCAATGATAACAAGGACAAGTTGATTGGAGAGGGGACAAACTGGAGGCAAGGAGGGTATTTAGAACTTTACTTCCAGTAACAACGTGAAAGATTTATTAGGGCTTGAGCTAGGGCAACTTTGAGCTCAGTGCTGTTGACTCTTTCCTCCTGCCAACATAACACTGCTATCCACTAGTCTTTATCTCCTTATTTCCATCTCTTTTGTTGTACCCTTTGAAGTACAAGATCCTGAGTCTCAATACAGTGTAACCTCAAAGCACAAGTTTACTTTCTATCAATTTACCTAACTTTTTCCATCTTCCTGTAATTTCCCTCGACTAAAGTCCCAAGACTTATATTGTCTTGGCCAGGACTGGTGGCTCAGGCCTGATCCTAGCACTTTGGGAGGCCAAGGTGAGAGGATTGCTTGAGGCCAGGAGCTCAAGACCAGCATGGGCAACATAGCAAGACCCCCATCTGTACAAAAAAAATTTTAAAAATTAGTTGAATGTGGTGGTGTGTGCCTGTACTCTTAGCTAGTTGGGAGGCTGATGTGGGAAGATTGCTTGAGCCCAGGAATTTGAGGTTACAGTGAGCTATGATTGAGCCACTGCATTCCAGCCTGGGTGACAGCGTGAGACACTGTCTCGAAATAAAATAAAATAACATCAAACAAAATAAAATTGTCTTGAAAAGTACTGATTGCCAATTGTCTATAATAGCTGTGATGAAATCAATAGCAGTAAATTTGCTTATATTAGAATTTTACATAAAGAGAACTTCTAAACTTCCTTTAGTTTATTTTAAATATAAATTTTTTCAACTTTAAGAGATAATCCATATGCAGTGGACTACGGTAGCTTTTGTTTTATCTACCTAGCATGCCCCATTGTTCCGCTAGAAACAATAACCTCTTTCTTTTGGAGAACTCCTCCCCCATTCCATGAGGTTTAAGTGGAGCTGTCAATCACAGTAACATGCCATCATCTCTCAACAGTCATGGGAATGGCCTGGTTACCAAGGTCTAGCCAATCAGGGTATCTGAGCTCAGAAATGGCCACTAACCCAAGTCTATCCAATTATCAATCCCTTCAGAACTCTTCTGAAGATAGCAGGGAGATATCAGGGAAAGATAGCAGGGAAAGCTCTCTTTCTCTTGGAGCCAATATGCTGAAAGAAATAAGCCTGATGTCTTTTGCTGACATCTCACCTAGCTGTAGTATAGTAAGAGGGAATTAGGTAATTTACAAAGAGCTTCATAGCAAGTAAATATGAAATGTGAATGGAAAGAGTGATTATGGGCACCATTTGGGCTACTAGATTCAGTGCTGGAATAAACATAAGATTTAGAGTAAAATGCCTAAGTTTCAGCTTAATTTTAATAGAATTAAATAAATATCTATGTTCCAAGAACAGTTACATGTTTGTGTGAGAAAGGCTGCAATTAATTTGGTTCCAAGAGCCTGGTGCCTGTATGCTCCCAAAGCAGGCACATTTCCTTTCCAAGCTTCAAGCCAAGTCACAAATTTCAGTGGAGGTTCATGAGCCACTCCTTCTGAGACGACTACTATAAACTCACACAGTCCCTATCTGGGACACTAACCACTCCTATGTTCATTAATCCTCCAACCATGGGTCCTAACAAGCTCCTGGATTTGGAAGAAGTTCATATCCTCCAAGTCCATGTCCAGTTTCCACTGCCTACAATCCACAGAGAAATGTCTAACCAGACTATGCTGAGAAAAATACATTTTTCCTACCAATGGCACAACCTGTTCACCTTTCCAGCCTTGTCTTAATTCCCTTCTCCATCAAAAAAAAAAAAAAATCCCCGTTTAATAGCATTAATGGTTTGTACTCCATGCTACTTCTCTGTGAGCCCTAAAACATCGGCAGCTAGTCAAAACCCAAGCAAAGTGTAGGTCACTTGGAATTATTTTGGGAAAATGGGTAGGGATGAGGGAAAACGCCATATAATAAGCACGTTTGCTAGCATAAGGCCCATAGGAAGACATCTAGTGGGAAAGTACTGTGTGACTCTCTTTGCATGACATGTGTAATCCAACCAGTGAGAAGGGGGATGGCTCCCCAGGCGTTTTTATCGTGATAGAGGCCACTCTTCCATAGTTTTCTCACTTCTTAAACCTCCATTCAAGGGAATCCACTAGATATTCCCCCTCTTCCTTTTGCCCTCGGCCTCCTGAGACCTTACTCTTCACTCTGCATGCCAATAGCCTCTCCTGGAAGTCAAACTGAGGGAACTTCTGTGAAATAGCCTATGACCGTGTTGCTGGCCTGTTTCCTCTTCCACCGGGAAGGGCCAGGCCCAGAGAAGCAGTTGTGGTAACAGGCCTCTTGTCTTGAGAGTGATGCTAGGAATATTAGAATAATTCATCAATCTAAGGAAACCTTAGCCCACTCAATTCATGAAACAACTTCTGTACCACCGGAGTGTTCTTAACACCCTCCCAATTCAGAGATGCACCCAAGCCAACCACCAAAAACAGCCAGACTCTCCTTACTAACACCAAGAGCATCTCACCAGGTTCTGTCCTGAACCAGAGTCTGTCCCCTTGCCCCAGAACTTGTCCTTTTGCTTGCCCTGTTTTGGACTCTGGGGTCACGTGCACTATGCCTTTTCTTATCAAGGACACCTCCCTTTACCTTTCAGCTTCCCTTGTGCTCATATCAAAAAGGTCAATGTCACTCTATTTCCACACCCAGCCAAGTAAAGACCATTGGGCCATCTGTCTGCTCCAAAGAAGCAAAATATGTTAGTTTAAAAAAAATCCAAAAATATCTCTAATGTAATTGAACTGAACAAGAATATAAAAGAAAGATTTTTCTTCCACTGACTTCCTGGAGTCAGTGACTGTAATTGTATCTATATTTCTTTGTATGAAAACTAAATACATAAAACAAAATTTCACAGGAGTAGGAGTGGAATTGGTAAAGCAGGCCCGGAAAATGCAAGTGTTGCCAGGTAGTTTCCAGAGATTGCATGTCACTATTGCTCATTCCCTTCTCATATCCAAAAATCCAAAAAAAGTGAGAATTACCTCACGCTCACAGAGAAAATATCTGTATTACCTCAACCACCTGTGGGGGTTGAGTAGATTGATATATTTAAATATAAAAATGCTACTAATATCCAATAAGTTAAGAATAAATATTCTAGTCAGCCTATGTTTGCATGTATTTAAGACCACTCATCCCATACATAGATAGATAAACGTGCACAAAGCAAAGGAATTAACTTTGGGTTAACTCAAAGTCAGTATTGTTTTTCTTACATCTAAGTCCTGCACGTGAATTAAATCAGAGATCAGTGGTTTTGGTGACACGCATAGAACCAGCAACCAATCGGTAAATGTTAATATGTCATTGGGGGAGGGAAGAGAAAATTTAATGAGGTGTTCTAGGCAAATCAAGCCACCCATGAGTGTATTTTCTGGACATGGTGGTATTTTTACTGGCATGGCATAGCTACATGATGTTATTTTCCTAAGTTAATATATTTTTCTAAACAAAAGTTTGACCAAAGCAGTTGGCAAAAGTCAGACTTTACTTTTCAATTTAAGGGGGGATTTGGAAGGGCCATAGCTTTGGAGGTGTCATATATGAATGGCTGTAGGTTCTTAAATTGGCTAAGATGCTACTCGAGTAGCATTAAGAATCCTTGGGTGGAAAAAATGAAAATCTGGTGAAATCTGAAAAGCTCTCCAAGAAAACTGACACTCTGTCTCATAAGCCATTCCATTACTATTGATGATTAGCTCATTTTCCTAAGGAGAAAAAAAAATGTTCCAGATGGCCAGTGATGAAAATAAGTAATTGCCAACATAAACATATTAAACAGCAAGAGTCAGTAAGGTAGTTAGCACTGTGTAAGTATTGTCAATAGTATAGAAGAATTATAAGATGTGATAACTATCAAGAAACATAATCAAAACGAAATAGAGAAGCCTGCAATATGTAGCAAAGAATACAAGATGGTATGTCATTTTAAACTGTACGGGAATGCTCTTGCTCATCACCTTTGCCTGGCTAATTCATATCCATCTTTCAAGATTCCTTTTACACATAAGCTCCTTTGGGAAGCCTGCCCTGATCTGCCCCGCCTCCCTTGTCCCAGCTCCACACCGTTCTGGTTCTTATTTCATTGCACTCTGTGCCTATGTCTAGTATCGAGGGGTCATAATATATCATCACTGTTTCCTAAACTAGGCTTGATTATGTTTTTTTACTTTCACTTTCCCAGTTTTTGGCATCACCAGTCAGTGAGTAGGAGCTCAGCAAATATTTGGTTCATTGATGTTGAATGACATCAGTGGGGAAAGAGAATAAGGAGGGCTGTAGAGGTAAGGGAAAGCTGTGAGGTGGATACGGTTTAAAGCTGAGTCTTTAAGGATGCAAAGGATTATGTGGGCAACTATCTCCTCTCTGCCCAGCACCCCTCTTTCCAAAGCAGAACTGCCCTTCCCTTATCGCATGTGACTCTGGGATTTAGAGAAGTCTAAACCATACTGTGTGTCTCAAGCTATGCACAGAAGTCAGTCAAAGAATTGGACACATAACTACTACTGATCAGAATCTTTTCTTGAAATGTACCACATAGACATAGGGCGAGAGAGAGGCTTTTTCTTCCTTTTAGATATCAAACTGTAAGCCTGTCAGCTTAGTTTTCCCGGGCACTACCTTGTCCTCCATGTGGGGAAAGCATTTGTGATGCAAGATGCACCCAGAAACAAAATAAAAGCAAGCATGAGATCCAGATGTGCCACATTTGGGCTTCCAACGCATGTTCTGTTTTGTTTCTGTTAGAGAGAAATCTGTTCTGTCACTTGGAACCAAAAAAGCCCCATTTAATACAATAAATCTACATTAAAGTGTAGAGTAAACCAAATTCTTTCACACACATTATCTCTTTTGAATTCCCAAGTTATCCTTTGTCATCGCCAGTATTAATACCCCAATTTCAAAGATGAAAAAAATTGAGGCTCAAAGAGATAAAATACTTTGCTTAAAATGTGGCAACTTCACCTGGATGCTCTGGTTTCAAATGTGTTATTCTTTTTTACTATATACTTTCGCATTTCTTCCAAAGGATTTCTTCCAAATCCTTTTGCACTGTTGCTAGGTTGGAGTTAACACTGTAGCTCAAATTTACAAAAGTACAAAACATGCTATTATAAGAGTGTATAGCTGGGTGACCCAGGCTGAGCCAACCCTGAGAATAATGAGGAGGGAAGAACAATAGCTGTCCCCATTTCTATGCAGAGTACAGGGTGGCTTTAGCTCAAGGAAGAGCATAGCTGCACCAAACATGTAGGGTTTTGTTCGTGAATGTATTTCTGGCACATCTCAGAAATTTGGGGATGAAGATTAATGACTTAAAATGCTTGGGAAACCAGGAAAATGTGTACATAGAGGCTCGTGTGTACCCGCAATTTGGTGAGGCTTGAGCACATTCAAGTTAAATTTGTCTTCTTCAAATAACATATTTGAGTTTTAGGAACTAAGGAAAGATGGAAATATACTTGCATTTACTTAAAAATGTTTTCATCTATTGATTTTTTTAAAATGGATGATTCTGTCTGGAATAGAAAAGAAGATATTAGCTAGGAAGGGTTGTATATCTAGAAAGATTGATTTTTTTGTGGTTAAATTGTTATTTAGAGGCAGGAGAATGTAGATGAAATTCAAAATGCAAGATAAACTGGCTGTATGATCTTGATCAACCTCTTTAAATTATAGTTTTCTCACTTGTGAAGTGATAATACTAATATTTACCTCTCAGGATGTTCGCCAAAATTTAATAAGTTAATACATAAAAGTGTGTATAATAAATGTTAGACTAGAACAGATGTTAGTTATTTTAATTTTGCTTATAATATCATATTCAACATGATTTTGCTTATAAAAGTCCTAAACTAGACAGATTTTTTTCTGGGTTAAAAATTAGTTTTAGTGGCTGTTTCTTTTATTTCTTCAAACATAGACAACTTTGCCTTTAGACAACTTTGCCTTTAGACAACTTCTTTGAGTGAATTTACACTACACCACATATATGTATATCATATTCTAAGGAAATGTACACGTGAACTGAATAAAAGATGGCTTAAAGAAAACTCTTCCATCTCATATGTTCTACTTTTACATAGAGTGAAAAAATATCTACTTTGTCTCTAGCTAACCTGCCTTTGCATTTAAAAAATAATCTCATTATATCTGTAAGTCTCTACCTTCTCATTTTTGTCAGAATACAAAAACTGAAATTTTTCAACCTGCAGGCAAAGCTCTGCTCAGGACATGAACTAAAATAATGTAGCCCACCAGGACAAAATGACCTACACGTTTTCTGACAAAGTCTGGTGCTGAATTCAACCACCTGATGAGGGTGCTGTGGCTACCCGCCCTAGATGTTCCAGTTTTGCAATCCTCCAAACACTTTTCTTCGCTCACACTTCTCCTGCACTTCCCAACATTTGTCCAAACTTTTGGACTGCAGGTACACTCTGGGTTTGAAGGTCTTCCCTAAATCCATGATTTGTGCTGATAGAGGGTTGATTTTTAGGGGCAGAGCAAAGCCAATTGTTTCTGTATCTTCTATCATTTCGCTTTTACTCTCCTCTTCCCTTTTTTAGGATGTATTCTTTTGCCTGCTTCTCCTACAAGTCACTGATTTGGATCCTGCTTTAATCTAGAGCAGGGATGGGGAAACTTTTCATGTTGGAAGGCTGAATTAATTTAGCTGTAATCAAATAAGGCCACATTCAAGAAAGAAACTCTTTTCAACAAATGGTGCTGGGAAAACTGGATAGCTACATGCAGAAGAATGAAACTGGATCCCCACCTCTCACCTCTTACAAAAATCAATTCAAAATGGATAACAGACTTAAACCTAAGACATGAAATCTTAAGAATTCTAAAAGAAGACGTTGGGAAGACCCTTTCAGACATCGGCCTAGGCAAGGAATTCTTGAAGAAGAACCCCAAAGCAATCGCCGCAGCAACAAAAATAAATAAATGGGATCTAATCAAATTAAAAAGCTTCTCCACTGCCAAGGAAACTCATTAGAGTGAATAGATAGCCCACAGAATGGGAGAAAACATTTGCTCTCTACACATCTGATAAATGGCTGATAACCAGAATCTATCTAGAACTCAAAAAAATCAACAAGAAAAAATCAAACAACCCCATCAATAAATAGGCAAAGGAAATGAACAGAAACTTTTCAAAAGAAGACAGAATAATGGCCAGCAAACATAAAACAATGCTCAACATCTCTAATCATTAGAGAAATGCAAATCAAAAACACAATGAGATATCACCTAACCCCAGTGAGACTGGCCTCTATCAAAAAATCCCAAAACAGCAAATACTGGCAAGGATGCGGAGAGACAGGAACACTCTTACACTGCTGGTGGGACTGCGAATTAGTGCAAACTCTGTGGAAAAGAATTTGGAGACACCTCAGAGAGCTAAAAATAGAAATACCATTCGACCCAGAAATAGCACTATTAGGCATCTACCCAAAAGAGCACAAAACATTCTATGATAAAGACATCTGCACCCGAATGTTTATGGCAGCACAATTCACTATTGCAAGGTTGTGGAAACAACCCAGGCGCCCGTCAATCCATGAGTGGATTATTAAAATTTGGTATATATTTACAATGGAATATTACTCAATCATAAGAAATGACAGTGATCTAGAACCTCTTATATTTTCCTGGATTAAACTTAAGCCCATTATCCAAAGCGAGGCACCACAAGATTGGAAGAATGGGCTCCACTTGTACTCGCCATCAAATTGGTACTAACTGATCAACACTAGGGTGATCACATAGAAGTAATACTCTTGAGGAATTAGGGGGATGGGGGTAAACCCACAACTAAAGGACAAGGAGGCGGGTCATTGCAGGGGGGAAGGGCATGCCTTTAACCCTGGCTTGGGTGAGGCAAAGGCATAAAGTGTAACCATAATGTTTGTACCCTCATAATACCCTGAAATAAAAAAATAATAATAAAAAAAAATGAAAGAGGAAACTGGGTGTGTGGTATATGAGAACCCTGTACTATCTTCAAAATTTTTCTGTAATTCTAAAACTATTCTAAAAGAAAACTTTATTTTAAAAAAAGCAAAGTTGCTCAGCCACAAAAATCAATGGTGATCTAGCACCTCTTGTATTATCCTTGATAGAGCTGGAGCCCATTCTGCTAAGTAAAGTATCACAAGAATGGAAAACCAAGCATTACATATACTCACCATCAGATTGGTACTAATGGATCAACACTTATGCACACATACGGTAGTAGCATTCATTGGGTGTCTGGCAGATGGGAGTGGGGAGGAGGGGATGGGTATATTCACACCTAATGGGTGTGGTGCTCACTGTTTCGGGGATGGACAAGCTTGTAGCTCTGACTCAGGCAGGGCAAAGGCAATGTATGTAACCAAAGGTTTGTACTCCCTTAATATTCTGAAATAAAAAAATTTAAAAAAATTAAAAAAGCACAGTCATAAATAAAAAAAAGAAAAAAACTTCAATTAGATATACTTAAAAATGTACATTATTTTGTAAGAATCTAAATACTATGTACTTAATAATTTCAAAAAATGAAAGCTATTTGTTCATTTTAAAGTCAACTAACCTTTATTGACTTTGTTGTGTCTACTTTTTGTTGGAAAGCAATTTGAATATTTGGTTGCAGCACGGAGTTCTGCAGTTTCAGCTGATCCTCTAAATGGGTATCCATCATATGTGACCTTAAAGGAGTCTTGATTTGGGTTAGGTAGGAGAATGTAGGTTTGCAACAGTAAGTGGTTGAAAAGCAAGAAAGCATTTTTCGGGCATGTTGCTGAAGGCATGGGTATTCTACCGCATTTTTCCATATTTCAATTAGATCTTTCTTAGCATCAAACAATGACTTTAAAACATCATCTACTGAGAGCTCAATCAACTCCATCTGTAGTTCTTTAGGTGCCTTGCTGATATCAACTAGGTGAGGCTGAAATGCTAATTTGAATGTGATGTCATGATTCTCAAAGTCAGTGAACTTTTCATTGTATTCTCCAATTAATAGGTCTATAACAGCTGCAAATTCTTTAAATGATTCACATATATTATTCTGATCATCAATGATCTTTGCTAACTGGGGAAAATGTTCATCCAAAATTTCCTTTTGAAGAAGAAGTGTTTTGAAAAAGGATAACTTTTTCCAAATTCTTGGATTTTTTTGCCACATATTATATATAGACTTAGTTTTACCTTGCAAGGAAATATTCAAGTCATTTTGATTTGACATGATAACATACAGAAATGCTGCATTCCTATAGAAATCTTCTTTTAATAATTCATATTGCTTCTTAAAGCTGAATAGT
>RJWJ010005742.1:12155-66496 GCA_004363605.1 Indri indri
GGTGTCTTTTTCATAGAGCGATTTTTGTTCTTTGGGGTAGATGCCCAGTAATGGGATTGCTGGATCAAATGGTAATTCTACTTGTATCTCTTTAAGGTATCTCCATATGGCTTTCCACAGAGGTTGCACTAGTTTGCAGTCCCACCAGCAGTGTATGAGTGTTCCTATCTCTCCGCATCCACACCAACATTTATTGTTTGGGAACTTTTTGATAAAGGCCAGTCTCACTGGAGAGAAGTGATATTTTGCACTAACAACTGTTTTAGAGCAACAGAAATAATTGGGCAATGACTACGATTTGACAGTATTTCATTGCTGTGGTTTGAGGGTAGTGAATGGAGGATCAGACCTATTCAGGGGATTTTTGTGGTTACATCTCATAAAATAAAAAAGTTTTCCTGTGTTTATAATTCATACTGCTGATTCTGTTCTTTAAATTTAACTATCTGTTTTTGCAGAGACAAAATTTTGGCTAACACCTATCCCTGCAATAGCCAATACACTTTAGAACTATAGGGCAAATCCACACTGAATACCTCATCGTTCAACTTTAGCATGTTACAAAACTGACAATGCTGTGTTGCATTTGCACAGATACAGTTAACAATACTTTTAACTTCTTGGAAAGTGTCACTTAAAATAGTAGCTTTAACATAGAGATTTTGCCAATGCAAGATACAATGAAAAGAAATGAGAGCATCTGGATCTGTTAATACTTTTTTTATCTGTGCAATAAACCCTTCATGTTTTCCTGTCACAGAAGGTGCGCCTTCTGTACATACACTCACTAAATTTACCAAATTCTGTCCAACTTCCTGACATTTATCTTGAAAGTTGTTAAAGGTATCTTTCCACCATGTTCTGTTTGCATGAGTGCCCAAAGTGAGTAACTCTTTGTAGCAAAGAAAATCTTCTGTTATGACCCAAATGAAGTAGAAAACCTGCGCCAGGTCAGTAGTGTTAGTTGATTCATCCAAAATGATTGAATAATATATATTTTCCTTTTCAAGTAGTGCATGAAGTTATTCTGTTAAGTTCAAGGCTAATTCATGCTGCTGATCAGTTATGGTTCTCCTTGAAAGAGGCAGTCGTTCGTTCTTTGAAACATTATCGGATCTAAGCATCCTACAACTTCAACAATGCATTCTTTCATAATTTCTACATCACTGAATGGCTTCCCTTTTTCCCTGAGTATATAAGCTGCTTCATAAGTTGCTTCAGTAGCATTATTTCCAGTCTTATTGCTGCTTGAAAGAATTGTCTTTGCTTTTCCTTTTCATCTTGTAATTTCTGCAATACAATTTTTCACACCTCTCCCTCTAATTTAAATTATTTGTGGTCCTTATGAATGTTATAATGCTGATGAGCATTGAATTTCTTTAATGTTGATATTGAAGTGTCATAAAGCAAACAAATCATCCTATCTTTAACAGAAACAAGATAATATTGCTATTCCCAATCCTCATTAAAAATCTATTTTCTTCCTTCAGTGTTCTCTTGGTCCTCTTTGATGTGATGCGCTGTTCAGCAGATAGAATTTAAAAATACTGTCAAGCTGTGGAACTATTCACCAATTCCACTTCCAACAGAAACACAGGGCACTATTGTCAAAAGCTGATAACAGACTGGCGTACTCCACCCTCATAAACTCTGGCCAACCAGCCACATGCAGTGGCACCAGTCAGCTGCGGAAAGTTAGAACTAAATCACAAGTATAGCATCAATTTAGCCCTTACAGCATACTAATGCTCTAATTGTGCTGATCAATTTGGGAGGATTATTTTATTGAAATTTATTTTATTCTTTGGTATTTTAAATACGTTCCTTTTAAAAATAAAAATATAGAAGATGAGCAAAAAATGTATTAATAAAAATAAAAGGATTTGTTCTGTAAAATTCAGATTCAGTCAAAGGCTGTAGTTAAGGACCTAGATGGCCTTAAGGCAGTAGGTTCCCTACCCCTGAGCTAGCAAGACTTGCCTAGAGTCAGGATTGTGTTAAGTGTGTGATTATTATTGTCACTGCAGCTCAGAACTCCTACCACCTTAAACATAAGTAGGAACCAGTGGCTATCAATCTCAGCCATGTTCAAATGGAAGTTTGCTACGGTTCCATGAATACTGTGATTTGGAGTTTTTGCCACTTCTCTGGGAGTCAACCCGACACCCTGTGAAGCTCTTCCTATGCTAGGGAGACAGATTATTTTTCTATTTTTATTGGCCTACTGCTAATGTTCCTGCGTGAGCCAAAGCCAAGAACACACAGATTTTGAAAAGATCTACACAAAATAGAATGTCTAAAAATAAATTATTTCTTTCATCAGCAAACAAGATTTAATATTCCTATAAGCTATTTCTCCCATGTTATAGAAAAAATGAGAATCATTTTAAATGTTCTATTTTTTCCATATAAAAAGTAATAATGGTCTACGATAGAAATTGTTGAAAATGCAGAAGAATCTAAAGAGAAAAAATATCCTCATTACATTCCTCAATTACATAAAATTATTCATTATATCTGGTTAGAGAATATAAATTTTCATATGAACACACACTCATGTGTACTTTACATCAGATGGTTAATAAATCACAACTTGTATGGATTTGTTAGGTCCTCATAGTATTTTGATCCTCAACAAACATCCAACAAAAGAAAAAAATGATGGGGCATGTCAACTGTGTATGTAACAGAGCCTGAACAGACTAGGAAGACAGAAAACCTCAGTTTAGTACTGAATTCTGTAGCCATAACTTACTATGTGAACTTGGAAAAGTTCTTTACCCTCTCTGAACTTTAGTCATGTGTAATACAAGGAAGTGGAATTTAATGCCCTCTAAGCCCTGGTGTACATCTCAAGAACTAAGTCACCATGAGTCCGTGGCATCTGTTAAATGGTAAAATGCTAATATAAAAATGTTAGCTGAGGCCGTAACAAAGTAGATACTAAGCGCAAAGTGAATTATGAGGCAGAGAAACTTATTAAAAACAAAGTGTCAAGTGGGTAGAGTGGTGAGTAGAATTGTGATTTGTTTTACTAGCATAAAGGGTAAAAACTTTTTTTTCTTATTGTGCCGTAATATAAGGAACATATTAAATACTAGGTTAAAAAGTTTTTATTCAATTTATTAATAATATACACTAAATAATCACTGATTTTTTTTGTTGACAAAGCATATGGATGTAACTGGAGTTCTATTTAAGGAAAATAAATCTAAATTTCTTTGTAGCAGGTGTATTTTATTTTTTTGTTGTTGAGCATGGAGGTGTACAGGAATGAGTTCTCATAGCTGTGGTTTTGTCACTTTTTAAAAAGAGCATGTGCTCAATATCCATTTGTGTGTGTGTGTGTGTGTGTGTGTTTGTGTGTGTATGCAGGTCTCTATGTTGGGCCCTGTCTAAGAACTTTTATTCCTAAAATTGGCAGCAGGCCCTGTGTTTATTTTAATAGCTTCCCCACAGGAATCTAAGATCAGCGTTATAATTAGGAACCCATTATGACTCCTTGTTACTATTAAAAGTTGTTTCACTGGATTTTCATTATGTCTCTTATTAATGGCTCTCCTTAATATTTTTAAAATTGTGATTAGAATCTAATTCAACTACTCTATTAGCTGTAGGACACGTGATCCATCTACTTAATCTAAGCTTTCGGTAAACAGTTCATGATAAGATGTGTTTTTTCCAAATTTTATATTGCCTATCATAATAATAAAAGTATAACTTTCATGCTACTTGTGCCAATTAATGAGATGATTTCCTCCCTGCATTATTTTTTCAACCCTTAGATAATAATTTTCTCTTTGAATCCTGAACTGGAAAATGTATATTTCTCTTTAGTTCTGTGTTTTATTTTCAATAGGTTTTTAACTTTTACTTGTTAAAAATGTCTACTTCTTTCTCCCTTGTCTGCTGGTCTTTCAACACCCCCAGTGTGAAGTCCGTCTCATTAGCCAATGTCGTACGCTGTTTTACCATCGCGCGTCCTCCACCCTGGAGAAGTCATATTTCAGGAATGACGTGATTTGTGTGCACAGGGTTGGGGGATAGGAAGGTAAGGAGAAGAGGGAAAGACTGTATGCACATATTCATATAAGGAATCTGGGCTTCCTTTGGGCTGAAACACTATATAGACACACTATTGTTAGTAAAATTGAGGACCTCGTTAAACTGGAAAACCAGAGGTAAGAAAGACTTTTTCTTTTTAAATATGGAAACAGAAGAAGCCAAAACTGAAAATAAAGTGGGGTTCCTGGATAGTCAGTCTCCTGTGTTTTTGGTTGGTAAGAGTCAATGGAATCCTTTCATAGCAAGTGAAAGTTGGCCACAGGGGCAGCTGACATTGGAAACACAGCACAGCTCATGTTTTGTGGAGCTTATTGACTGCTTCCCAAACAGAAGAAATAAACAGAGGACTGGGTTTTTAATTTTAGGATCTATTTGCACCCTATTAAATTAGAGAACCAAAATGACATCTGCCCAGAGGAACTCCTGGCTACACCAGTGCTTTCCTTCCTAGCTTGACAAAAGATGATTCAGTTCTAAGCCAACACATATCATTCCCTTGTCCAGCAGTACTAGTCACTGGGATGAAGCACAAAAATAATGCTGTTGCCTTTGTGTTTGATAATGTCACACCTTAACTTGGCTGGGCACTTAGTTTCAATTCAGTGCCAAGAGGTTTATGCCAAAAATAAGTTGTGTATTGAAAGTCATTAACCACCAGGTTTGCTAAACTGTGGCTTGAATTGGGGATCCTACAACTTGCCCCTTAAAATGAGACCAGTTCAATTTTCATTTTGAAAGTTGCTTTTCAACACTTATAGAACACTCTCCATATGTATCGTTTTCTTCTAATTTAGATATTTTATTAATTTATTTATTGTTTGTCTTCTATCATTAGAATGAGAACACAAAGGGTAAAAAATTTATATGTATTTATAGGGACTAGGATAGTGCCTATACATAGTAATTATACAATAAACACATAAAAGAGAAAGTGGCACACATAGACAAACACACCTATGCAAGCTGGAGTGCTTGACTTAAAATGATGACATTTTGGTAATAGGTTTGCTCTCAATTGTCTTATGCCTTCCATGAAATTAATAAGCTAGCAATACAAACATATAACCTGATATCTGTGAAGCAGCAGGAGGCAATCAACTGTGGATTTTTTTCATTTCGAAGTGGCTAAACTGTATGAGATTTCATATAGTTTTATATATTTCAAAGCTTTCTGATCATGTGCACACAGCCTTAGAGATATACCTTACTCAAACCAAACATAAACCTTAGTTAGAAGGCAGCCAATAATTCCTGGATTTTTTAGCTAAATTTTTCTGTTACTGTGATGTTGAAACAGGATAATGTTATTTCACTATCATTTTTTTTTTTTTACTTAAGTGGTAACTTAAAAGTTAAAAATTAAAAAGCAAATTTTAAGACATTGTTTTACTGCCATTGCAGAAATGCAATCCAGTGAAGTAAGCTAATTGTTCTTCAAAATAATTCACAAGTCTTTCTCCTTCCCAAAATTGAGGCTTTGTGAAGGAATTATGTGTATATTGTTTATTAGTGCTTTCATGTTGCGGGGACAACTGTAAATTTAAAATCAAGTAACTTCTTCCATGACACAAATTCACAAATTCACAATAAACCATGTTTACTGTTACAAAGACCATTTCACACACACACACCACAAAAAATAAACAAATGAAAGAATAGACAAACTAACCTTAATCAAAATTAAAATCTTTTATGCATCAAAAACATTATTAAGAAAGTAAAGGGACAAGCTACAGAATGGGAAAAAGTATTGGCAAATCATGTATCTGGTAAGTATCTAGCATCCAGAATACATAAAGGACTCTTAAAACTCATAAGCAAAAGATAAACAACCCAACTAAAATACAAGCAAATGTCTTGAATAGATATTTTTCCAAAGAAGATACATGACTGTGCAACAAGCACGTGAAAAGATGCTTAGCACCATTAGTCATTAGGAAAATGTACATCAAAACCACAATGCAGTACCACTCCACACCCATTAGGATGACTATAGTCAGAAAAACAAAAAAATAGCAAGAGTAGGCAAGAATGTGAGTAATTGAAACCTTTGTGCATTGCTGGAGGGAATATAAAATGGTGCAGCTGCTGTGGAAAATACTGTTACACTTCTTCAAATAGTTAGACACAGAATTGCCATATTACCATAAATTTCACTCTTAGCTGTACACCCTGAAGAATTGCAAATGGGTCCTCAAATAACACATGTACATACATGTTCACAGCATGCATTAAAATAGTACACAGGCCAAATGTTCATCAACAGTTGAATGGATACACAAATTATAATGCATATATATATAAATAGTAGCATATATATATCAATATATCCATATCAATGCAATTATAGTGCATATATATCAATATATATATTGATATATATCAATGGTATCAATATTGATATATATATCAATAGTGCATATATATCATATATATCAATATAGATATATATAAATGTATATCAATACATTATATATGTATATATAATATACATATTACATATATGTATAATGGAATATTTTTTAGCCACAAAAAGAAATGAAATGCTGACACATACTACAGTGTCGATGAACCTTGAAAACATTGTGCTAAGTGAAAGAAGCCAGACATAGAAAGTCACATGTTGTATGATTTGATTTATACGAACTATCCAGAACAGGTAAATTTATAGAGACAGAAAGAAGACTGGTAGCATCCAAGGACTGAAGGTAGAGGGGAATATGGAGAAATGGTTAATGTGTATAGGGTTTTATTCTGGAGTGATGTAAATGTTTTGGAACTAGATAGAGGTGGTGGATTCACAACATTGTAAACATACAAAATGTCACTGAATTATTCACTTTAAAATGGTTAATTTTGTATTTCATGACTTTCAACTCAAATTTAAAAATTTGGTAACCTCAGAACAATTTAGTTTTAAAATGTTAATTGTAAAGAGCATTTCTGCTTTGATATGTGCTTTTATGAAACCGCTCTGTTGATAATTTCCTCATCTACAAGAGCAATTTAGAAACAGAAAGCAGACATTCCAATGTAACAAACATTGTGCTTGCATATATACTTTATTATTAGAAAAAAATGGGACAAAGACATGGATTTAAGTGTTGTGTCCAAACTTACTAGTCTTGGAAAAACATGAATATCTGTACCCTTATCTGCAAAACAAGAATAATATTACCTATTCTATCCATCCCACAGGGTCTATGTAATAATTAAGTAAAATTAATTTACATCAGAGTACTCTTAGAACTCTGAAGTACCATCTAAATAAAAGGTATTATTGTATTCAGCAACACAATGAACCAGCCATTAAACAGCAAATTTGGGGATAGTCTTAAGAAGCAAAAATTTCAGGAAAAAACAGCAACTAGTTAAAATTTAATTTAATTTAAAAAACTATTTATTGAGTGCCACTATATATCAGACAATATTCAAGTGCTTGAAATATGGTAAGCAAAGCAGACAGAGCACCCTGTCTTCAAGAAATGTACCCTCTTGCTCAGAGATGTTTCAGATGGTATGTGTTTAGACAGTGAGGGTACATGTTCAAGGGTGAGAAGAGAGGAGAGTTTTTCTAAATCCTAAATGTACTGTTTCCCCTTAACACTTCTATGAGGGCTAGCTAATTCACAGCAAATGGAATATAAACATCTATACTTCCATGTACAGAGATTTATCGGAAGAAGGAAAAAAAGATTCCAAACTTTAAAACCTCTAAATTCATTTTGTTTAACTATATTCACTCACGAGAAGTCATTTTTGCATCAAGAATTATGTGGAAATTGGTTTACATTACAATGTGAAAGTATTTGAGCTTCCTGGTAGAACCCTGGTAGAGCAGAGGGCCTGGAAAAGGGATTAATGCTGTAACAAGCAGTAAACAGGGTAAAGCAAAATGGCTGGTGTCAAAGTCCATGGGGAAAAACATGCATGTTGAAAAGGTCAAGTGATGAGACACTAAAGCACTATTAAATAACAGGAACTTGTAACCACTTCTTAATCATTTCTGTGGTTTCAATTTAAATGTTTTCCATCACCTCAGACTAAAATAAGGTCTGCTATATACACAAATGCTTGAGTTTTAGAAAACTCAAGTAAAGTGATTTTATTCTATATCTACATTGGTATGGCATAAAGAGAAGAGAACAGTTCCAGGAAATGAGGCTGCACATTTACTAAGACCCAGATACAAGGATCCAGTGTCACCATAAAATTAAGACCTTGGGAATGAATGCACAGTGATCAAAGTGAAAATACTAAAACACTGCCCCTTGCCTTACACATACATAAACAGAATGTAGGTCTGTAAGCTGAACCAAGTTCATCCAACTCTTGGGTTGTGTTATTTTTTTTCTTTCTTTCTTTTTTTTTGTTTTTTTCATTCCAGTGGGAGGGACTTCCTAAATCAACAAGTAGGAGTACAGAGGTAAAAGGCATCATGCAAACTGTAGAAATCTACAGGTACCTTACTGTCGTTGGACCATAAATTCTGAGACCAGAGTAGCAAGTCATGAGGCTGACTGGAGAAAAGAATCCTTTTCATGGAGATGGAAGGCTTTGTGTGATTGAAAAGGAGCTTGGTCCACTTCCACAGGCAATAGCGAGCCATAGGTTTTTAAGCAGGAAGTGATAGATCAGATTTATGACTTAGTAAAACCACTTCGTATTGTAGATAACATGGCTACAAGGGAGTCAGTTATAGTTAAAATAGTTAAAAAGGCTACTCATGAATCAGTTTAGTAACAGGATTAGCAACCCTCTAGTTATCTAATACCCTACCAATTTCATTCAAAATTTTCTTCAGAGGTCTAGAATCTCTGCCAGGGTAAAGTACTGAGGAGCAAGAAATTGCTGCCTAGAAAAATGGAAACTCGGATTCAAGTTAAAAAGACAAAACCACAAAAGGATGACTTTGGTATTTTCTTTTAACTAGTGAAAACATCAGAAATTGCTAATACCCACAGTTTTCCAAGAAGAAAGAATTGCTTTGCATGTGGCTTTCTTGCCAAGGTTTTCCTCCCTCTCCCCACCCCCACTTTTTAAAGGAGAGCCTTTGGGGCAGCCCATACTCGATTTTCAGTGTTTGAATGATTATTTGTTTTAGTTTTCTAAATTGTGTACAGATGATTTTTTTTTTTTTTTTTTTTGGTAAAAAAAAAGTTGTTGTCAGTTAACAATCAAGAAAGCCAGAAATTAAGATGGGAAAAGAATGTGGTTCAACGTATTCAAAAGATAGAAAGAAGAACTTTGAAACTGTAACTTGAAAAAAGAAATCATGAATAAATAAGAAAATTGTGAAAAAAATTGAACACAGATTAATTTCTAAAATTCCCTACACAAAAGAGAGTTTTTAAATCATGTTCTAAGAAATAAGAGAAACAGAAAAGAAGAAATGCCCAATAGTGGAAGAAAATAAAAAAGAAGGCAGGTCTGTCCAAACACTATTTTCTTTCAATTTCTCTATCTGAGTAGGTAGAAGAAGTGATTAAGAGGAAATTGTAGCCCAAGATAGGTGAAAACACCCTGAGAGGACCTAGCCATTTTAAATTACTTCAAGTGTATGGGTCCAGAAAATTAGATTTTATGGAACTGAAAGAATATTCAAAGGTAATCATGAAACCATCATTTGTGATGTTTGTGTAATTGTACTGGTTGTAAGTGGTTTTGACTGCAGTAAATAGAACACTTGAATAATGGTGGTTTATGAAACAAAAGCTTTTAAAAACTTTGGAGACAGGAAGTTGACTTGTGATGCTATAACTCGACAAAATTATTAAAGGCCTGTGTTCTTGCTGTTTTTCCACTTTTCCATCCTCAGCATATTAGCGTCATTAAAATAAATGCTTGTCACTTCTTGGTCATATAATGAAAATCACAACTCCAAGCCATCATGTCTTCACACAACTTTGTTCAAAGTAGAAGGATAGCTACCCTGCTATCTCTTTTTTTAATCTATGGAGCAAAATCCTTGCCAGAACCAGCTTGCCCCTGAGCAGATGTCTCCTTAAATATCTTTGTTCATAATGTGATCACCTCCCTATACCAATCAAATCTATGGCAGAGTGAAATGCGGTAACCATGCTTAGGTTAGATATTCATACTTCATTCCTTGGGGAGCAGGGATGGACTTGTTTCTCCTGGGCATTTTAGCTCCTGAAAAAATTAGAATTCTGTAAACTAATAAAGAAAGACTATTGGATAGGTTAGACATTTAATAGCAACATTTGGGAGAGTATTCATTGAAAGATAATCAGAAGTCAAAGATAAACAGTATGTATTTTTAAATTAGTTTTTAAAAGTTTTATTATGGAAAACTCAAACAGATTAAAAGTGAATAAATCAATGACTCCCACAAGTATCAATCTACCAGCTTTGATAATTTTCAATAGTTTGCCAATCTTTTTAAACCTATACACTTACCTTTTTTGTGGGAGTATTTAAAAGAAATTCAAAAATCATAGCATTCCATTCTTAAATATTTTGTTTTCCTATACTGTTACAGGCAAAGATATTCAAAAGTCTAACAATACTTTCATCACATTAAAAATTGTATATTGAAAACATACAAGTACAATCAATCCTTTACAAAACTTCCCAATGGTCACAAAATATTTTTTAAGTCTTTATTTTAAAATAATCCTAGATTTACAGAAAAATTGCAAAGAAACAACAGAGAAGAACCTATATACTCTTTATGCAGCTTCCCCTTATATTACTATCTTAATATAACCATGTTACAGTTATAACAACTAAGAAGTTAGCATTGACAAAATACCAATAGCTGAAATCTAGACTTCATTTGGATTTCCCCACTTTTCTCACCAATGTCCATTTTCTGTTCCAGTATCCAACCCAGGCTATCACATTGCATTTAGTAATTATATCTCCTTAATCTACTTCAATCCATGACTGTTATATAAAATTTCTGAGTATTTTCTTATAGAAAAAAACAGAGATTTTATAAAAAGGATAGTAAAATTTGGCAGATTGTTTCAACAGCCCTACAATAAGATTATCATTTAAACTTGTTACAATTATTCATTCATACCTTTTTATTCATTCAACAAATACTTATCTAACACATATATCTTTTATGTATTGGGGATACAATAGCAAACAAATAACAAAATTTTCTGCTCCCATGGAACTTACATTCTAAGATAATAGTGGTTAAATGCTATACTAAAATTAAATATGTACCTATATGGTGGCAGCAAGTAATCAAAGAACCACGCAGGCATTCTATAGCATAGGGATTTTCAGAGGAAAAGAATCCCTGCATAATTGGAAAGGTAGAAATAACTAAGGAGTGAAAAGCTGACTAGATGTTTTGTGATCTGCAGGGAAAATAAGGAAACTCCTTGGGAATTTGTCCCAACCTGTGAAATGACCTCTGCATTTTAATTAGGAGAAACCTCGCTTGGCTGTACTGCATTTAAAATCAACGTAGAGGATTTTTCCCTCCAGAATGAAAACACAGTTTACAGTTTCCTGTGTCAAAACTCCCAACTCTTAAATCCCAGTACAATTTCCCCTTTTTATTTTAATCAATAACTTGGATGGTAGAGTAGACTGTGTTATTGTTCAACAATATCTGGTGTCCTTTCCTCCTGGGGAAAGATTATATTTCCTTGCATCCTTGAAAACAAACTTGCACAGAGGTTATGAAATGTGAACAGGACCTGAGTGAACATGAGTTACTTGTAAGTCGAAGTGTGAATATTTAAACCCATTCTCTTTTCCCCTAAGCAAAGCCGGCAGCTGTCTACCGTATACTGTTCTGGCAGGCTCGGTTCCAGAGCAAGGACCACAGTGATGTGGGAAAACGGGTGCATCTCTTCATTGACTTAGGTCGTTAATTTTCCTCTGCAATATTTTGTGTAGTTTTCAGTGTGCAGGTGACTGAAAAGTTCATCTGCTACATTAGATTTTTTGTAGAGATCTTCAGATTATTTTTTTACATGGAAGATGATAAGTCCTGTGCATAAAAATGGTTTTACTTCTTTCTTTCCAAATACGATGTCTTCTGTATCCTTTCCTTTCCTCATTTTATGTTAGAGCCTACAGTACAATGTTGAACGGATGCAGTGATAGCAGATATCATTGCCTTGCTCCTCACTGTAGAGAAAAGAACATTTTTTTCCAAATATAATTTAAAATTTTTGTATTTTTCTCTACAATTAAATTATTTTTGCTTCATGTATGTTGAAGCTCTAATATTAGGTGAATACAGATGTAGGATTTCTATATTTTCTTCATGTATTGACCCCATTATCAGCATGAAATGTCTCATACCACGTGAATACTGATATTTCTTGTTTGAACCTTTACCTGCTGTTAATGTAGCCATTTTAGCTATCTTTTAATTAGTGTTTACATATCATTTTCCATTATTTCATTTTTTAATATATTTGTGTATTTATATTTAAAGTGGGTTTTTTATATGAATATTTTTTATTTATTATTTATTTATTTCAGAATATTATGAGGGTACAAACATTTTGGTTACATATAATGCTTTTGCCTCACCCAAGCCAGGGCTATAAGCGTGCCCTTCCCCCATACAGTGCACTCCACATCCATTAGTTGTGAGTTTCCCCACTCCCACCAGCCCCCTCCCACCTGACTGGCACCCAGTGAATATTACTTCCATATGAACACCTTACTAATGATTGGTTAGTACCAATTTGATGGCAAGTACATGTGGTGCTTGTTTTTCAATTCTTGTGATACCTCACTTTGAAGGATGGGCTCAAGCTCTATGCAGGATAATATAAGAGGTGCTAGTTCACCATTGTTTTTTGTAGTTGAGTAGTATTCCATGGTATATACACTGTATTTTATTAATCCACTCATGTATTGATGGGCACTTGGGTTGTTTCTGCATCTTTGCAATTGCAAATTGTGCTGCCATAAACATTCGAGTACAGATATCTTTTCTATAGAATGTCTTTTTTTCCTTTGGGTAGATGCTCAGTAGTGGAATTGCTGGATCAAATGGTAATTCTATTTTTAGCTCTTCGGAATATCTCCAAATTACTTTCCACAGGGGTTGTACTAATTTGCAGTCCCACCAGCAGTGTATGAGTGTTCCTATCTCTCCACATCCATGCCAGCATTTGCTGTTTTGGGACTTTTTGATAAAGACCATTCTCACTGGAGTTAGGTAATATACTATTGTGGTTTTTATTTGCATTTCCCTAATGATTAGAGATATTGAACACTTTTTTATATGTTTGCTGGCCATTATTCTGTCTTCTTTTGAAAAGTTTTTGTTCATGTCCTTTGCCTACTTTTTGATGGGGTTGCTTGATTTTTCTGTTGTTGATTTTCTTAAGTTCTATATAGATTCTTGTTATCAGACCCTTATCAGATGTGTAGCATGCAAATATTTTCTCCTATTCTGTAGGTTGTCTATTCACTCTAATGATAGTTTCCTTGGCTGTGCAGGAGCTTTTTAATTTGATCAGGTCCCATTTATTTATCTTTGTTGTTGCTGTGATTACTGTGGGGGTCTTCCTCCTAAATTCTTTGCCTAGGCGAATGTCTATAAGAGTTTTTCCAACAATTTTCTTCTAGAACTCTTAAGGTTTCATGCCTTAGCTTGAAGTCTGTTATCCATCGTGAGTTGACTTTTGTGAGAAGTGAGAGGTGGGGATCCAGTTTCAATCTTCTGCATCTGGTTATCCAGTTTTCCCAGCACCATTTACTGGATAGGGATTCTTTTCCCCAATGTTTATTTTTGTCTGCTTTATCAAAGATTAGATGATAATATGAGGATGGTTTTATATCTGGATTGTCAGTCCTGTTCCCAAGGTCTATATCTCTGTTCTTGTGCCAGTATCATGCTGTTTTAGTTACTATAATATCATAGTAAAACTTGAAGTCTGGTAGACTGATGCCTCCCAATTTTTTCTTTTTGCTTAAGGTTGCTTTGGTTATACGAGGTCTTCTCTGGTTCCAGAAGAAGCTTAGAATTATTTTTTCTAGATCTGTAAAGAATGATGATGGTATTTTGATAGGGATTACATTAATTCTGGAGATCACATAGTACGGACATTTTAACAACATTGATTCTGCCAATCAATGAGCATGGTAGGGTTTTCCATCTATTTGCATCTTCTGTGATTTCTTTTCTCAGTGTTTCATAGTACTCCCTATATAGGTTTCTCACCTCCTTCATTAAATACATTCCTAAATATTTAATTTTTTTCATGCAATTGTGAAAGATGTTGCACCTTTGATTTGATTTTCAGCTTGACTATAATTGGTATAGTGAATACCACTGATTTGTGTGCATTGATTTTGTATTCTCAGACTTTACTGAATTCATTTATCAATTCCGGGAGTCTTTTGGTTGAATACTTGGGATTTTCTAGATACAACATCATATTGTCAGCAAAGAGTGAGAATTTGACCTCTTCTGCTTCCATACGGACACGCTCAATACCCCTCTCTTGTCTGATTGCTCTGGCAAGGACTTCCAGAACTATGTTTAATAGAAGTGGAGATTGTGGGCAACCTTGTGTGGTACCAGTTATAAGTGGGAATGCTTTTAATTTTTCCCTGTTTAGTATGATATTGGCTGTGGGTTTATTATATATGGCTTTAATAATTTTAAGGTGTGTCCCATCTATGCCTATTTTGTTAAGAGTTTTTATCATAAAAGTGTGCTGGATTTTGTCAAATACTTTTTCTGTGTCTACTGAGAGAATCATATGGTCTTTGTTCTTGCTTTTATTTATGTGATGAATTGTATTTATTTGTCATTATTTTCAATGGCATTCCTGAAAAGTTATTTTCCTTGCAAAGAATTATTCGTCCTTAATCTGCACCATGCTCTTTCCAAATATGTAACATTTTAGCTTTTATTTCATTATATAAAGGATAGAATATTTATGTGCACTCAAAACAAAACAAACTTTTTTGTTTATTATTTGTTATTACTCTAATAATAAATACAACTTAAATTTTATTTTCTATTAGAATTTTTGTGTTATGTTATTATGGTTATATTATTCTTAGGAATTCAATTATGCTTTATTTAGGTTATTACCCAATAATTATATGTTCTCAATGCAGACAAATTAAAATCCTTATTTTTCAATTAATACTTATTTTTTTCTTTCATTTCTTCTGTATCAGGGTTTTGGCAATAGAAAAAATATTATCCAACATCTCTTAAACTACCAAGTCTTCTCAGTTTGATGCTTTTTAACAAAGTTAAATAAGTAATGAATTCTTGTATAGGAAGAAATGGAAATGACAGCCAGTACGCATTTAGCTGTAAACACCTGAGGAAGACTCAGAAAGACTTGAATATATATGCTAAACTCGGGCTCAAAAATAATGAGAACAAAAACAGCACTTCTTTTTCTACTGTGGTGGTATTTTTCCCTAGAAGTAAACCTTTACCTTGTTTTTTCATTAAGAACTGTATTTCTTTGAAGTGTAAGGAACTTGTAAGAAGTCGATACTGTTTTTTATTTAAACTTTATTTTTTATTGCATTGCATTGTTTTCAAAATCCATGGAAGCAATGCTTGGGTGGCTATGAATTACACATGAACATTTCTCACTTCAATACATCATTCTAAAAACTCCTATTTTTTTTATTTTTAAGAAAAAAGTATTCTCAAATTCTTTCCCCTTGTGTTTTTCCTGAACTTTTCCATTTCTCCTCTTTTACCCTGGTCTAGGTTTTCACATCTATATCTGTTTCTCCTTTCCAGTCGACTGCTCCAACCAGCAAGCAAGGCTGCCAGTAGGCAAAGGTTTACTCAGCGTGTGAGGACGTGGAGGATTATTTGGCTGTTGCATGCCCAGCCCAGCTTTCTCTGGCAGTGCTACACTGAAGACTACTGTCAAACAGAACATCATATTGACCGAAAGAGCTGGGAAAGAGCCATTAGAACCAGCGGAAATTATCTGTGGGTTGCTCCATTTTTTTTTTTTTTTTTTCACTGTGAAGGAATATTCTTTCTTTTCTTTCAGGATAGTTGTATTTCCTCAATTGACATAAGGAAAATTTAAATGGCTTTAAAAAGCTGACTTGTATAAAGAAAAAAAGATAATTCAACATATGCAATAAAGTTTATTATTTAGTAATACTTTTTAGTAAAGGACACATATAGATTTCTAATTCATATTCCAGTATTTAAATGTTTGTAAAATTCTCACATTTATTTTATTATATGCCAAATGCTATGATTTTAACATCTTATCATCTGTGGTATTGTGAAGGAATAGAGTGTGTACAGATAAAAAGAAATAATGCATACATATAAGAAATAAATTATTTGCTTCGTGATCATATGTAAATGGTTCTTTATATATATATACTATGTTTGAATGTATTCTTGTACATAAATCACAAAATGCACAAGGATTTGTGGACAATGTCTTGCATGAATAACAAATATTTTTAAATTATTAAAGTATGTCAGTAGACAAAGAAACAATTTATAATGCAACAAGTATTGTAAAGATTAGAACAAATTCAAAGTAGGTCTTGCTTTGCAATTGGCCAACATCCTTTTAGATCACCTTAGGTAGATTCTGCACCAGAATGCATGGATTACTACTTATTTTTTATTTAAAACAATTATAAGGTCAGGAATTTCAGTTGATTATGTTATTTCAATGAAAGATAGGTCTAATGATAACCTCTCTTATACTAGTGACCACCAGATGTACAGTAACTCCTTTACCTTCGTTGTATCTATCCTATGCAAGCCTCCAGGGCAGCTTCATCTGTTAGAATTCTCTTTGACTTCACTGACAAGTGAATCTGTCCAGACTCTTAATGACTTCTGCATTCTCACTGTTTTAATTTTTCTATTATGTTTATCTTACTCTATTAACAGTAGGGAATCCAGACTCCAGCCTAATTTGTCAACCAAGAACTAATCCTACCTTTTTTTGTTGTTGTTGTTGTCTTCTAGATTTTGGATTACCCCAATGTTCTGAAACCATGAAAGTGCTCAACTCCTAGTTTCTTGTCAGCAAACCTTCATGATTGACCCACTGATTTTGTCTTACAGGTCTGCCCTCATTGGATGTTCACAATGGCCAAGTGTTTCAATTTAGTATCAAATGAATGAATAGAGGATTATCTTCCAAGAATACATGGATATTTAAAATAGTCTCTATTATAAATCTCTTAACTCTGAGAAAGAACAGATATGCCAGGAGTTGAGGTTTTTGTCTTTCAGATTTATTTGTTTGTTTGTTTATAGAGATGGGGTCTTGCTGTGTCACCCAGGCTAGAGTGCAGTAATGCAGTCATAGCTTCCTGCAGCCTCAAACCCCTGGGCTCAAGAGAGCCTCCTGCTTCACCCTCCCAAGTAGCTGAGACTACTGGCACATGCCACCACACCCGGCTAATTTTTTTCCTTTTTTTATTTAAGATAAAAGGAAGTCTTGCCATGTTGCCTAAGCTGATCTCCACCTCCTGGCCTAAAGCAATCCTCCTGCCTCAGCCTCCCCAGTCCCTGGGATTATAGGTAAGAGCCACTACATCTTTCAGTCATTCACAAAAGTATTTTCTTTTAATTCTCTTCTGCTTTCTTTTCTCCAGAGTTGTCTTCTGCTCATTTTTCCATTTAACCATTTCTGGGTGAAGCATTTCTAATGACTTTGGATTCTACAATAAACATAAAACAAAATTTGAACTAGGATCTGATATAAACCCTTATTTTTTGAACATGAGTCAAGACTAGAGATCTTATCCAAAGGTCAACATGAGTTTTTAAAATTATGAGTAAGAAATGTCTCTTTATCAAGTTGTTTGATATTTTAAATAAAGTAGTAAATGATAGAAAATTTAGTTTCTCCTCTTATAATGTATGATCATAATGCCTCTCTGTGTCTTTGTGATTATTGATGGTTTGCTCTATGGATGTGAAAAATTTTATAGACTTTAGTTTGGAAAACAAAGTGATATTTTTGAACCTCCTCCTGTAAAAATAAAATATTTTGATATTAGTAACAGGTAAAAATAATTGGTATGTCATTTTACTATTTCAGTTAGGCCAGGAAAATTATTCATATTTCAGTATCCCCTTTGTAGGTTCTCAAATTTTTTAATAAAGAAAATTAATAGCAGCCACATTTAAAGCAAAAATGTCTTATTTTATTTTTGAATCATTTTGGAGTGTAGTGAATAGAGTTTGAATCTAAAACAAATTTTTTAAAATCTCTGCATTTTGCTTTCTCCAGTTATAAAATGGAAATAATAATGAATAAGTTGTAAATAAATAATTTTTAAAAAATATTTTTAAATTAATAGATATGTTTTTTGCATAATTATTACATATTCAAACTTTGGTTGCTTGTAATAATCATGTGACAACCATGTCCAAGTAAACTTTGGGGAACACATACCAAAGCAAGATGGATAGGTAGATAGACAGACAGCCAGATAGACAAATGTTGGTAGATATTGGCATGATTTTCTACATTGAAACAGGAAAAGTTGAACGCAAAACAAATAATTTACAAAAACAAAATATGTTCTTAAAATTACAATAAATGTGACTCTCCCCTAAAAGATTAAGTTAACTGATCTTTGAAATGAAAAGGGAGAAACTGCAGTTTTTAAAGAAATACTATTTTTTTCTGTTTTGTTTTTGTTTATATCTTTTAACATGAGAAGAAATAGTAGACTATAAACAAGGACTTAATCTTGTTCATTTTTTTTTCTAATGCTCAGCACCTAACACAGAACCTAATGCATAATAGATACATAAGAAACTTTGACACACAAAGTTTGTGTGTTTGCTTTTTGCTTTGGTCGGTTGTTTCTAAAGGTACCTGCTAACAATTTCTTCCCTTCCACTGTTCACCTCTTGCTCCTCTCCTTGAAAATGGGTTATTGTTACTGACTTTTACTAATAAAATGATATGGACAAGAATGTTTTGACTTCTCTTTCTGAATCTATTTAAAATTTAAAATTTATTTCTTCAGTCAACCTAGAGACATTTCAAGCACTCAATAACCACATGTGGCTAGTGGCTACCATCCTGGACAGTGCAGCCCTAGATTTTCTGCTGCTCACTAAGATCACTGCTGGATCCTGGTTGTCCAATTATTTGACAAGCCAGTGGTGTTTCTAAGAGCCTATTTGAGTCTAATGGGAAGACAAGATGCCCTCTACCCAACTTATTAATGGTTCCTGCTTCATCGAATGTGTCCTGTTGTGCCATCATGGGCTTTTATCTTTTTAAAGCAAGAGAAAAATTCTGAAGATTCTGACATGAAATTTATAAATGAGACATTTTTTAAAAAAAAATCTGATTCACTCCTGGTGCCAAGAGGAGCAAAAAGGCAGTTTTCACTTCTCTTTATGTTTAAGGACCAGCTGGAGAGAAAATAATGTATTTCCGTTTTTCTCTCAGAATTAAGGGCTTGTTTTCCATTTTAATTCATTTATACTAGGCCACCATTTTCTATTCAGAGTTGGCAGACCACTTTTCAATAAATTTCACAAGGATCTTCGTGAAAATGTTTTCACACTTAGAACCTATTGATGAAAAAACTACGATATGAGTAAAAGTTAATGTGAGTTCAAAAGCACGATTAAATCTATAGCTTATTTCCGAAATGCCTGAGTAATTGGAATTACAGTCATATATATCTCAATGTAAGATATTTATTCAATAGAAAAAGAACACTTGGCATGTTTGTTGATTTTTACTGCTGTATTTCCAGATCAACAAATATTTGTTGAATTAACTGATATATGTATGACAAAAAATAATTCAAATGGGCTTATACAAAGAGAGAAATTCATTAGACTATAGAAAATAAAAATTCCAGGTGTTTATCAAGTGTCAGGCGTGGCTGGGAGCAGAGGCTCGGTGTCAGAAGGCAGCATACCTACCTCTCTGTGCAAGTGTGGGCTCTGCTTTCTTCAGTGCCGATTCTCAGGCAGGGCCGTATGATATGGTGGCATCAAGCAGCTCCAGTAGATTGTCCTTAGTTAATCTCCACATAGGAAAAAAAGAAAAAAATCACTGCAAAATGCTTTTTCAAAATAGTTAAAAACAAAAGCCAAGAATTTTTCTCATGTTTCCATCATGAAACCCTGACTTTGGTTAGAGAGTTTGAAAATGCTTTGTTCCAGGTTTGGATCACAGTCTACCCCAACATTCTGGGGGTAGGATCATCTCCAAATAAATAATGTGGACTGAAAGCATAGTGGGTACGATTCCCCCAAATAAAATGAATGTACTCTTATCAGGAGAGGAATGAGTCAATGCCAGCTAAACAAAAGCAACAGATTCCACCCTAAGACATTTTAATGATTCACAAACCCCTGTGATAATTCTGCTCTCTTCCAGAGGTCTAAAGCCTAGAGATTTGGACTCGTTGTCTGAGGCTTTGAGTAAAAGGCATGCTTTTCTCAATAAAGGTATCCCTCTAAGGCATTCTACAAGGTGTTCCTGGCCACTAATATGTCTGAAACTACTGTAATAGGGTCTAAGGGATACCATGGATCTGGTTTAATGAAAAGTATAGAAATCATGGTGGCAGAAACTATAATAACCAAAAGGCAAAAGCATAGGGCATTCCATATCATACTTGTTGTTCTCAGACTGGAGTATTTAACTGACAAAAAATGACTTTACACTTCCTATGGAAATATAAACATGTGAGACTAGGTAGAAAATTTCTTAAAAACATGAGTAATAAGCCATACCAAGCATTAAAATGTATTACAAAGCAAATTAGTAAAACATGTCAGTACTGGCTGGTAAATAGATAAATCAATGAATCAGGAATAGAACCAATAATTGCATCAAATATTTATGAAAATTTAGCTCAAATAAGGCAGCATTTTTGAATTTGCATGGAAAAGATAAACTTTCAAAAACGGTGTTAGAAAAATGGATAATCATTAGGAAAAATGTAATTGGATTTCTCCTTCTTCAGTCCTTATACCAAAATAAGTTTTAGATTGATTTAATAGTTAAACATAATAAAGGAAAACTTTAAAGTGCTTGAAGAAAATATTGGAAGATTTTTTAAACATATGCTTGTAGTGAGAATGGTGATAAGCAAGTCACAGAATTCAGAAATCATTTAAAAACTGATTTAATAGAGTTAACAACATACAAATTCAACATTAAAAATGGAAAGAAAAATGACAGGGGAAAGTGTTTTAAATTAATAAAGAGGTATTAATTTCTTAATTAGAGTAGCATAATGGTTAAGAGCTCATGTGTATATTTGCACACCCTCATAAGCACACACAAAGATATGCACATCTGTGACTGTAAATGTGTACCAAGCTTAGTTGAATTTATAAAGAAAAGCTGGGGTTCAGGTACTAATAATACTTTTCATCATATAGTCTTTGACCTTCTCAATATTTTTATTGTCATGGGTTTCATTACATTTTCTATACAAAATACAGTTTAAAAAATAAACATTTGTAACTTTGTGATTCCACCCATAGCTTGATGCAGGCTAACTTTCCAACACATAACAGCTATAAAAGCTGGACAATTTTATAAAACATGTATTTGAAAGTTTTAGAAATAGAGCAACGGCAGCAAGTCTTACAGGGTTATAGTCCCTGAGAGAAGGGAAGTGTATAATGTGTACCCTTGTTCTTTCTGGGCTTTTTGCTGAAGTCATTTTCCACATCTCGGACAAGGAATAAAGCATGAGCAGGAGGTGCAAGTCTTACTGTGCTGAGAGGACTGAGGAGAAATTTAGGGGCCGCCACACTAAATAGGATTCAAAGGGAAAATATGCAAATATTAGGGGAGGAGGAAACCTCAGAGACAGTGTCCAATAATTAATACACAAATCTCCCCTAAATCATTAGCTAACTCCTAAACTGGGAACTCATAAGGTGAGATTAAAGATCAAAAGAAAACAAACAAACAAACAAACAAAAAAAAAAAGAAAAAAGCAAAAAATAAATAAATAAAATAGCCTGTAATCCTAGCACTCTGGGAGACCGAGGCAGGCGGATAGTCCTGAGCTCAGGAGTTCGAGACCAGCCTGAGCAAGAGTGAGACCCCGTCTCTACCAAAAATAGAAAGAAATTAATTGGATAGCTAAAAACATATATAGAAAAAATTAGCCGGGCATGGTGGCGCATGCCTGTAATCCCAGCTACTCGGGAGGCTGAGGCAGTAGGATTGCTCAAGCCCAGGAGTTTGAGGTTGCTGTGAGCTAGGCTGACGCCACAGCACTCGCCCCAGGCAAGAGAGTGAGACTCTGTCTCAAAAAAAATAAAAATAAAAATAAATAAATAAATAAAATAAAATAAAAACCCAAACCACTTAGTAGAAATAGCATCTGGAAGGTTAAAATGCTAAAGCAGATTTGGCAGCAGCCACATAGTGTTGGGAGAGAAGCTGGAGTTCAGCCCCTGCCAAGGTGGGTGGCTTTGCTAAGTAACCAAGGCCTTAATTTGAGACTTCAGAAGTGCTGTGTTTTAATAATAAGGGCCACATCTTGGGAATAAGGACAAAAATAAAATAACTAGCCCTAACAAAGCCTAAGACCAAGCCTTAATTGACCCAAACTGATACACTGGTGCTCTATCCATTTTCCAGAAGAAAATTCTGCCTACCTAGAGGAAGGTGATGTCTTTCAGAATCTCTACAATTTTTTCAACCAATCCAAACATGTAAGGCATACAACAAGAAATGAATGACCAAATAGCAAAAGAAAAATATATAAGATAATATCTATAGGTGAGTCAGATATTTCAGGCACCAGTTATCACCTAATTTGCCAAAAACTAAAGATGACGGGAAGAGTTTAAGAGCAGTTAAAGAAAATGACACTTTGCCTCCAAAGGAGCAAGAATAAGACTTACAGTTTAATGGTCATTGCTGCTATGGAAGGCAGAAGACAATGGAATATTTGTAAAATGGCCAAAAAAAAAAAAAAATACAATTCATCTAGAATTCTCTATGTAGGCAAAAAAAAAAAAATAGCCTTCAAAAATGAAGCTGAAGCAAAGATGTTTCAGATAAATAAAAATCGAGCAAATATAAGATCAGTAGACCTGCACTACATAAGAAAATACAAGAGTTCTTCATATTAAGTAAATATGGCACTATATGGAAACACAGAACTTCAAGAAATAGATGAACATTAGAAAAGGTAGAGACAAATAAATATTGACTATGTCAATGAAAAACAATAATAATGTCTTGTGAGGCATATCACAAAAGTTGAAAGTAAAATTTATGAGAACACAAGCACAAGCACGAAAGTCAGGAGTGGAGTAAATGGAGTTAGACTGAAAGGACTTGCATTGAGAAGTAACAAGTTGCTGATTTAACGTAGACTATAATATAGTAAAAAAATGCATATTACACACTCTAGAAATTACCATTATAAGAATAATAAGAGTACAGAGCTAAAAATTTAATGGAAAAAGAAAAAATGAAATACTTAAATCTAAAAGGAACGAAAAACAGATGGGCAAATGGCAAATATAAAAGAAGTATAGGCAATGTGGGGGATTTCAGAGCTGATGGAGGAAAAATACAAAACCACAAGGAGGCAGGAGCACCCAGCACATGCCTCACTGGGCAATGCTTTCACAAGTTTTCATGTGGGGGACTGTCTGGAGGCTAAGGATTGAGGGCCACCATCCAAAAGGGCAGGAGGTCAACAGAATCCCCAGGGGCTGGAGGAATGAGATAAGGGGTTCATGTTCAGGTGATGTCACTTAGAAGCCCAGTGGGGAGCTTGTCCACCTGGTTATTTGGGAGCCTTTTCAGCAATAGACGACTTACTTCTTCAGGGCATTTGCTAAGACAAAAATAGATTCATACTTTATTCTGAAAAGTATATTTAGAGTCGATGTACGTTAGATTACTCTGTTTATATAATCTAATGAAAAAGATTCTGTAGGAGAGGAAATAGTTAAATAAAAACACAGAATTATATTAATATTTTAAGAGTTCAAATCTCAGCTCCATTATCTATTTTCTAGGTGGCTTTGAGGAAGTTACTTAACTCTTCTTAATAAGCTGTAAAATAAGCATAATAATAACAGTACTATCCTCATTGGGTTATAGTGTGGGTTGTGTGAGTTTATGTATAAACTGCTTAGGCCAGTGACTGACACATAATCAAAACTATATGGAAACAGCTACAATTAGTATCATTTACAGTAACACTTGACAGACTCCTGAGTATTTCGCACAGACATACTAGTTGTCTGGTAGCTTTTTAATGTATTAGAGACAACATTTGTGTTGGTTAAGATAATTTTTACCTTTTAGAAAATAAGTTCTGATGCAACAAATACATGTTTGCAAATTGACACATTAAACTATCAAATTAAGCTATTTCTTATTAACATGGTGCTCACCATTACATTTAGAGTGCTTATACGCTAATGATTGACTTTTGATACTTTCTAAAGTTGACAAAGATGTATACAAAATATTCAGGCATCAGGACTCTAAATTTGGTTTTTGCTCTTATTCTTAGCTTTACTTCAGGGAAATGTAGAAAATATAATTAGGAATCTGAAGAAACTATTTCAAATTAGTCACAACTCTACATGACTTTGGCAAAGTCAGTACATCTTCAGTTTTTTGCATCTGCAAACTGAGGGACTGAATGGTAGATTAGATGATCACTAAAACATTTTTCTTACACATTTTTAATCTGTGAAAAATGTAAATTTATGTACTCACTAAAACACACACCACATAGACAAAGATTGTCCAACTATCATTCTCAAAGTATCCTAAGATTTTTGTTTTGTATTGTCAATTAAAACCATATCAAAATTATGAGACAATTTCCAGTACATCCGTTCTGGATAATATTATCATAATAATTTCTTTCCATTGAACATCTCAACAGTGCCAAACCAGTAAGTCAATTAGGAGCAAAAATTCTATTATTAGCAGTTATAATGGCTTTTAATTCTTTTCTTCCTCTGATGTATGATAAATGAAGTCAATTACTTGAGTGATTCTGGTGGAACTCTTTATGTTAAAATAAACCTTTTTTGTATTTAACAGCAATAAAAAAAATTCACCTCTCAGTTGCAAGCAATTACAGGATTTGGTATGCTTTTATTACTGCATGTACTTCTTTTGAATTATTGATCTCCATTCCCACTAATGAAAAACCAATTATTTTATCAATACAATTAACTTGATCCTATACAATAACTTTGCAGTCAACTCCTCAATTTTAAAATTTTCATATGTTTATGTTTTATATATTTGTTATATTTTTAATATATATTTAATAGGCTATTAAAATGGAGATGTTATGTGAGCTTCCAAATGGGTATTTATAGGATGTTTCATACACAGAACTTGCAAAAAGGTATTTGAGAACAATTTTCATGGCACTCATGATGCAGATCAAAGATATAAAATAGAATCAGAGTAAGGAAGAGTCAGAGGATTTAGTGAAGGAAAGGAAAAGTCTTACCTTTGAATGAAGATTGACAGACATTTAGTTAATTTCTTATACTAAGCACTTTCTAATTTTTAAAATTAAGTTCTTGCTTGCAACTTAAAGTGATCATTGACTGTTTATTACTTAAGACTGAGCAGAATAGTCATGTAATCTTTCCAAGTTTACATCCAGGGGCAAGAGAAATTACCCCAGTGAACACATTTTAAAGGGGTGGTCGTAAAACAAAAGTTATATTTCAGTCGCATAGCACATCATGGCATCATAGCGTGATCACCTGTTTGATTCCCTTTTAGAGATACTAGTTCTCTGGTGAAATGCTCCATCTTGTCATCTACCTTTTTTAATATTTTAATCAGAGCTATTTAAAGTCAATGTCTGACTATTCCACTAACTGGGGTTTTCAGCAAGTCCTGACTTTAATTTTTATCTATCACTGTGATATTGCAAAAAATATTTTTTTCTTACTGGTCACTCACTGCTTGGTTTCTTAGCATCTTGCCTTTGAGAGTATAATCGACAAATGCCCTGACCTCAGGGGAAAATGATTCAGGACTTACTACTTTGTGCCTCTCTTCTCTCTGAGACATGGCCCCTCAAGATCTGGCTGCCTTAGCATCTTTAAACCTAAAGTTTTATCCTCCCAATTCCTTGAGTTTGCACAAAGCTTTGCTGGTCTCTCTCTCTCAACCACTCTCCTAGTTAGGTTTCCAGCTTTGTATCCAACATCCCAAAATTGGCACATGCTCTGTGAGAATGAGGAGCACATGTAATGTTGGGCTTACCTCAATGATCTATTTTTTTTCTCTGGAGTCTGGCCCTGTAAGTCCTGGCTGCTGTAGTGTTCTAATATGTCTCAAACAGGTGGGTTTTTGATTTATTACTGTTAAATATGTTATCTAAGTATTCTAATTCTTGGTAAGCATGTTAGTCTGCCATATGCTTCACTATTATAGCCAGAAGTAGAAATTCTATATTGAGTCTTGAAGGGAAAATTGGGGTTGGCAAGGATCTAGTACTGCAGGCTAGAAAATAGTATTACAAAAGCACAAAGTGGATAGGAGCTGGGTTGTATTTAGTGTGTGTAAGGTTCCAAGAACAGAGGTAGCACAGGATTGACAAGGGATGTATGAGAGATATTCTGGGTCCAGATAAACGAACAATATTTATTTTTCTATGTCCTGTGGATATTTGGATGCCATTCATAGATTTTGGGCATGGAAAATATGTAATATACATGTTTAAAAAGTAACTCTTGTGATATTATAAAAAATGAATTTGAAAGTGGCAAGAACAGCAGGTAGATCACATAGGTGGGTGTTGCTATAATTCAAGCAAGAAAGTCTAAGGACTTGAAGTAAGAACACAGCAGTGATAATGGAGCAAAAAGAAACAAATTGTATAAAGTCAATGTGATTTTGTGATGGATTAAACATAATAAAGGAAACTATCGATTTAGAGATAACTCAAGTTTGTGGCTGAGGGAAGGTGTTACTATCCAGTTATATATGGAATATAGAGAAAAACAGATTTGTTAGGGAAGAGAATAATATATTGGGCTCATAGACTTTAAGATGCCTGACATACAGTTATGTGAAGATGTACATTAGTTGTTTATACTTGTGTGACTGGATGTTAGCAGAGATCTTGGCTAGAAACATAGATCACAATGTCATTGTGGGCAGGATAGTAGTCCTGAGAGTTGGTAGGATAACCCAGGCAGAACTTAGTCTTCATTCTCCACTAGCAATCTAGCTAAATCATAAATTAATTATCAGTCCTTCCCAATGAAATCAAGATAAACCCCAAGAAGAGTTTTTCTAGAACTTGTTAGAGGTTTATTTGGATTGTAACACATTTTGGGGTTTTCCAAAGTTCTTCATATGGACTACATGATTTTATCTATACTTCCAGGGCATAGATAATTGTGAAATTTTGCAGGAGTATTATTATTCTGTAGATATAATATTATTACCACAGGCTTATAGAAAACTTGAATTAAGCAGGATTTTAAAGAATATTTTTCTATTTATTCTTTTTCCTATTCATCTGGGAAGGCATTCTTGCAAAATAAATCTTTTTATGATATGTAAAGAAATCCATCACTTGAAGATGTTTTCTAGATCATAATATAAAATTCATACTGGCAAAAATAACATATCTGTGACATATTAAATTGTTCTATTATTACCTTAGATATTTCATAAGTTTATTCATTTTGATACTATTTATAAAGAAAAAAACAATAACAAACTTAAAATTACATAAATTTATGCAGGCTAAAAAAGTTGCATTGTCAAAATTACTTAGATAAGACATCGATACATCTATAATACCAAAAATGCAAAGCAGTGTGTTTTAAGAGAGTAATAAGATGCTATAAATGTCAAAAACATATTAAAGAAATCAGTCCAACTTCTAAATTCTTAAAATAACCTTATCTAGAGTATTTTAGCTTTTTTTAGTTTTGCCCTTTCTCATTTTTCCATTTTAGGATGATAATGTTTCAAAGCATTTGGAATTCTCAGTTTATGTCTTTACCTTATTTGTAAGGACACATTTCTGATTGTTTAGAGATCAAATTGTCATGTCAAGTACACTTTCTGTGTTCCTCCAAGTTCCAGTTAAGCCTCCAGCAAGCATTCCTGCCTTCCCCATCAAATTCTTGGATCTGATAAGCTTGTTGTTTCTGTGAGAAGCCACTAATATTTGAGTGAAGTTAGGAACACACATATTTGAAGCAATACCAAACTTTTTTTGCAAATCACATTATTTTTAAAAGATAAACTAGATGGTAGTATTTAAATCTTTTAAGCTAATCAAATTGGAAAGTAATAGAACTTTTTCTTAGATTATCTTTCTTTAAAAAAACAAGATTTCTGCTTCTTACCATGATGGATAACAGGGATCAGACTTCTCTTCCCACCATATGTATGTAGAAAGGAGAAAAAACTGTATGAAATAACTATTTCCAGACGTTGGTTATTACGCAACACTTACAGTGTATGAGAGAAGGGAGACAAGCAAGGCGATCCCCCAGTCTCCCTGAATCTGAGCCTTGAGAAACATTCCTCCCTAGTCCAGAAAGGAAGTGCCCAAGCAGAACACCACTGTCTGAGGCGAGCAGTCAGAAACTAGAGTTCAAGGAGGCTGAGACTTTCAGAAGTTGCAGAGCAGAGTTCTGGAAAAGAAGAAGCTATACAAAGAAAAAGGTCCAGAAATTTGCATGGGCTCACCTTGAGTTTTGCTGAAGACCAGGCTACTCATGCATAATGTAAAACTCCAAGAGGCTGACAAAGAGCAATCAGAGAAGAATAAACAGAACCACTTCCAGAACGCACTCCAGACTAGGAGACAGTCAATCTGTGATCAATCAGAACGGAGATTCCTTGCTCATCACTTGGAACAGTTAATAGAGAACTCAGATGGACTTGAATCTAGTATAATGGCATAATATCTCTAGACAGTGATAAAGAGACAATCGTAAAAGCTGCCAAAGGAAAAAAGAACCATTATCTAGAGACAAATACATATAAGAATGACTGCAGATGTCTCTTCAGAAAATACATAAGCCAGAATACAATGAAATGACATCCTTAATATGCTAAAAGTAAACAACTGTCAATCTAGAATTCTATTTCCAGTGAAAATATTTCTCAGCAATGAAAACAAAATAAAAAGTTTTGAAGAACACCTATAATCATAAATTTGTGACTGAATATATTTTTTTCAGTTAAAATTTAAGAAACACTTGACTTTTTAAAACAAAAATAATAGTGTATTGTGGAATTTATAATAATGTAGAAGTAAAATTTATGACACAAATAGCACAAAGGATGGGAAGGGAAAATGAAATTATATTGCCGTAAGGTTTTTATATTATATACAAGTAGAATAATTTTTTTGCAGAATAACTGTTATGCTACATATAAAAGCCCTAGAGAAATCACTAAAATAATTAAAACAGAGGATTTGCAAATGAACCAGCAGTGGAGATAAAATGGAATATTAAAAATGTTCAATTAATCCAACAGGGAAAAGGTAAGATAAGTAAAAAGCAAATAGCAAGCTGACAGATTTAAACCTTACCATATCAATAATTATATTTAATTGAATGATCTAAATATCTAATTCAACAGAAGAAATTACCAGTCGGGATAAAAAAAAAAAAAAAGGAAGACCCAAATATATGCTACCTACAAGAAAACTACATTAAATATAAAAAAAAATGGTGAGATTTAAACTAAGTCTATAATAATGAGATCCCACTCATACCTACTAGAATGGCTAATACTACATGCTGGTAAGGCTGTCAAGAAACTCTCATTCATTGCTGGGGAAAATGCAAAATTGTACAGCTACTTTGTGCATTTGACAATAGAGAATAGTACCCCCAAAATTATGTAATGCATACTCTAAAATGCATGGAAATTAGGCATCAAGAAAAAGTAAAAGGATGGATGGAAATCAATTATTCAAGCAGTATCATAAAAATCTTGGAATGACAAAATGAATATCAAATAAAGTAATCTTCAGAATAAAATTTTACCAATTATTTTTATATAGATTACATGGTAAATAATATTTTAGACATATTAGATTAAATAAAATATAGTATTAACATCAACTTAATTTTTTCCTTTTATTAATGTGGTTATTAGAAAATTTAAAATGTATGGCTCACATTAAATTTCTATTGGATGATGGTAGAATAGTATGTTCAGAAATAGATCCACATAGATGTGGTCGCTTAATATTTTTAACAAAGGTATCATGGTAATTCAGTGGGATAGGATAGTCTTTTCAACAAATAGTACTAGGAAAAGTGATTATCCCTATGGAAAAAAAGAAAATAAACCACCCTTACTTCAAACAATGCACAAAATTAACTCAAATATATCACAGATTTTAACTAGGAAACTCTTAGAGGAAATCGCAGGAGAAAATCTTTGTAACCATATTTCTTAGATATGACACAAAAAGCATAAATCACAACTACAAAAAACCTGATAGATTGGACTTCATCAAAATTTAAAACTTTGCTCTTCAAAATACACATTAGGAAGAGAAAAGAAAAACCAAAGAATTAAGCCACTTACTAGAAGAAAATATTTGAACTATATATATCTGACAGGGGCCTTGTATCCAGAATATAAAAAGAAACTTTTACTATTATAATTCAATAACAAAAAGACAACCAATCCAATTTAAAAATAAGCAAATGATTTGGTATTATTCATCAGGTAAATGCCAAATAAAACCACAATAAGACAGCATTACACACACATTGACAAGGCAAAATTAGAAAGATTAAAAATACCTAAGTTTGTCAAACATGCAGAGCAACTGAAAGCTCTCATACATTACTATGGGAATGTAATGTGGCAAAACCACATTAAAAAATATTTCAGCAAAATCTTTTACAGTTGATCATATGTTTATGACCCAGCAACATTTCCACTTATTTACCAAAAATATATGTATACATAAAGATGTGTACATGAATGTTCATAGAAGCTTTATTCATATTAGTTAAAACAGAAAACAATTTTAATATCTGTCAATTGAAGGATAAAGTAATTGATAGGTATTTATAAGATAAAATACAATTTAATGATAAAAAAGAGAAAATTACTGATAAATGTAACAACATGAATTAATCTCAAAAGCATTATGCTAAGTATAAAGAAGCCAGGCACAAGACATTATGTAGTATATAATTGCATTTGTATTTATAAAGCTAGGCACAGTGGCTCACACCTGTAATCCCAGTACTTTGGGAGGCCAAGGTGGGAGAATCCTTGAGTCTAAGAGTTTGGGCTATAGTGAGCTTCTATGATGGTGCCACACATTTGAGCCTGGGCAACAGAGTGAGACCTGTCTCAAAAAATAATAATAATGATGATAATAATTATATTATATAAAACCTTAAAAAGATAAATTTAATTAAAAGTGACACAAAGTACAACAGTGGTTGCCTGAACCTGTAGGCATTCGTGAGATTGACAGGGAATAAGCACCAGAGAATTTGGGGGGATACAGAAATGTTTTATATCTTGATTATGTTGGTAGTATATAAGAATGTTTAAATTTGTCAGCAGTCATGATTTGAATTGTGTCCCCCAAAATTCCTATGTTTAAGTCCTAACTCCCAGTAGCTTAGAATGTGACCTTATTTGGAAATAGAGTTATTGCTGCTATAATTAGTTAAGATGAGATCATAGTTAATATGAGGTAGGTCCCTAATTCAGTATGATTGTTTTCTTTATAAAAAGAGGAAATTTGGAAGCAGATCCACATGCGAGAATGCCATGTGAAAATTGGATTAATTCCATAAGCCAAGGAATGCACAATATTTCCAGTAAATCGACAGAAGATAGGAGACAGGCATAGAAAAGATCCTTCCCTAGCACCTTTGGAGAGAGTATGGCCCTGCCAATCGATATCTTGATCTCAAATGTCTAGCCTCCAGAACTGTAAAACAGTAAGTTTCAGTTGTTTAGCCACGTAGTCTGTATTACTTCATTATCAGTCCTGGGAAACTAAAACCACTTATCAAAACGAACAATTGAAAGCATACATCTTTTGTATCTAAAAACACCTCAATACATTTGATTTAAAATGATTGAATATATATCATGAAAATCTGAAATAAAATCCATGCAACCTCTGAGAGAATGCAATATTTATGTGTCCATTTATATATACACAAACACATATGTAGCTGTCATTAAATCAGAGTTCAGCAAGTACTAGGCAATTTCATCTATGTTCTTTCATTTAATTTAATTCTCATAACAACCAGTGAAGAAATTATTGTAATTCCAGTATTATATACGAGCAAACTATGTCTAGGAGAAGTTTAATAAAATTTCTATGGTGTTATCCAACTAGAGGTAAAGCTGATACGGAAACAAAATTTCTCACTAGAAATTCAGCAATATATCACAGCTTATGACTAATTTTACATGATTATTGAGAGTATCTAGTATTATCATATATGTGTCTATCTATACACATTTTATATTTTTATCTTTAATAAGAAATTTTCCTGTATGTTTTCCACTTCTATGCCTCTCCTAAAATTTCTTTTAATCCACATCACAAGTTCCAAGTGTGTCCTCATTCTCATTTCCCGGAGTTCAATAGCTGAGTCTTAATTACTCTTAAGACTCTTCCAAAATCCGTTACTTTTCTTGTTCTCCACTTGTTTCTTTTCCATGCTAGCCTTTCCTTGTTTAATGAGTATACTGCCTTCTACACTCCCTCTGATGATGTTAATAATAATGTTTTTACAGGTGCTCTTTTTTTCTCTGAAACATCTCCTGCTTCTGGTGTCAATTCATGTGACATTTGCTTATCTGTGCTTTCATGTCTGATAATTATTTTTTGTATATTCATATATATGTTTAAAGAACTGGGTTGATGAAGAAAGGTGTCTTACTGTGTACCTGCCGCTGGGGTGAGAGAGATCTGACTCAAAGTTCTTGTGTGTGGTGGCATGTTGAGTTGGACTCATTTGCAGGAACGTGGGTAGAGAGGAGTTGGAGAGTAAAGAATGAAATCCAGGAGACCACCTGAATGGAAGTCAGAAAGCAGATTCTTCAGTCACTCTGGTTTACGGCTGCACCAGAAAGCAAAGCTCTGTCCACTGCAGCCTTCTCCAGTATGAGCTCTGAGCTGAGGCTCCATGTGCTCTGAATTCACCATTGGTATGATTTCAAGTGCTGTCCATTTTCAGGATATCCATGCCTTCATGAGCACATTATTTTTATTTCACTTTATTTTCCTTTTTTATGAATTGGGGAAAGTGAAGTAATTCAGTCTATTATCTTGAAAAAGTAGCCTATTAATTCAAGTATCTATGGAACACAAATCTCATCCTTTTCTGGTGTTCCTTGAACTGATGTTCTTTCTTTTTAATCTTTTTATAGGGCACTACAAAAGAAAGCTAAATCTCTATTCCTCTTTTACAAATTTTTCTACATCTAACAAATTTATAGCATATTCAAGGATTGTAAAATTTTGAACAAGAGTTCTTCTAAACCTAGTGTAGAAGAAACTGGTGGAGTTATTGTCTGTCCCTATGGAAATGTCCAGCAGGGGTGATCTAGTAGCAAGAGCATGGGCTTTGGATTTAGAGAGATGGAGACATGAATTACATTTCTCAAACTTAAGACAGTGTAGCTTAACCTTTTAGAATCTGCATTCTAAGATATAAGAATGAGAAAATAATATTTTCTCACATGTTTAAGAATTAAAAAACATATATGAAGTCCTCTCTCACCCCTCTCAATCATCTGAAATCCATTGCTTATAGACATATTAATCATATAAAAATCAAATTCTTTAGATCCCAGGAGTATTACTTTATTATAAAGTGCTATAAAACTCTAAGGTTGATATTATACAGTGCATTCAATACTTTTCCTTCTTTGCTCAAACTCTGAATACCTGAGTGCATACTGGCATGTGTCATGTCATACTGTTGTTCAATCTGGGCATCCCTTTGAGCACCAGTGGTACATGTTAACTCTAGAGATGTAGAGATGCTGCCCGACCTTCTCTATTTCCCCACTTACTAGTCCAGACTCATATTTTAAAGCATCTCTTATTCTCTGTCCTCAAGACACACTGACTTTTGGCTTTCTGTTACTGTTGTTTCTAGAATGTTCCTTCAATAAAGTATTAATATTTGTACAGTCTGTTGTACACGAGGAATTCTTCTCCCTCCTAGTTACTCCTTACTCATCCTTAAGATCTAAGCTTTAATGTCAATTCCTCAGGAAAGTCATCCTTATTCTCCCCCCTAGGTCAAATCCCACTTTGCAATACTCTTGTGGTACTATGAACATTTTCTATGCGGTCCTGCAGTCTTCATGGTTTAGAATCATATGTTTATTTGTGTGATTATCTAACTAATGTTTATTTACCTCACTAGAATATAATTTCCTGAGGGCATTTTTGCTTATAAACATATGGCAGTGATCAGCACCATGCATAGCAAATTGTAGGAACTCAATATTCTTTGCATGAATGAAAGCAGAAAGCTTCAGGAGCAGCTATATTTATTTATTGTTTTTCATTATATTGTTCCTAGTCATGCTGTTCTCCTATTGTTTGTAAAAAAAATTCTTAATTGTTTTAGCATAAGTGGTCTGATTTCCACTTCATCTTCTGTACATGTTTCTTTTAAAAACCAAGTTTAGAGCGGTAGTCGTGGCCGAGCGGTGAAGCCGGTAGACGGGAAAAACCAAGTTTATCAGATACAGTTTTGTATAGGTCCTCTGATTTTCATCTTCATCGGCAGTCACAAACATAATTGACTATGCATTATGGTTTTAATTAGAAAATGTTTTTTATTAATTATTAAAAAATTAGTTCCCGTAACTTAATGATCTAATGCCAGGACGTTTACTTATCAGCATTGCTTTACACTCTGATTATTCCATGCAATGTGACATAAGGATTGGGAGAATAAGAGGAAATAGAGAATTGCTAATTGCTAAGCATAACAGCAGCGTTCTGAAGACTTTGCCTGCCTTTTTTAAATCTCAAACTGATATAATTTAGACTTAATTCCAACAAATTAATGAAAGAGGATCAGATTATTTCACTAAACTATTTCTTCAGCTCCCGAATATTATGGTGCCAGGGTAGAAATATCACTTAAGTTTTTTAAACCAACTTAAACAATGTTATTCTTTGTGCCATAAATTAGCTTAAATTCCAAATCTGAAATTTGTTATGTTTGCAAAAATGATAGCTGTTTCTTTGCTTAGCTCCCCATGCTGTTTAGAAGACCTTACATTTCTTTTAAAAACATGTTAGAAATGTTGAAAGCAGTCAAGATTTTAAAATACAATATTGAATGGAAAAGTGGATGCTGTAATATGCAAATTATCTAAAATATTAGGAGAGAAATTTATTTTTTTATACTCTGCTTGAAATTCTAGATTATGTTTAATATATGAATAACATTAAAGTAATTAACATATGGTTGGGTAAATTTTAAAAGCTAAAATAATGCTGTTAATACTAAGTATTGACTACATATAAAATATGTATCCATAAATTATTTTCTTTGGCTATAAAACTTTAATGTTGAACTTCCACTATGACAATGTGCAAAAATATTCACTTATCAAGAATAAAATTAAAAACTAAACATTCATTTAACAATATTGACCCACCATTTGTAGAGTGCAAGAAGGTAAAAATCCCTGAGACAATTGTGCTCTTGGGTAGAAAGACAGATAAGAGTATTACCGTTCTCAAAGAGTTTATCCTTAAGAATATTACCGTTCTCAAAGAGTTTATCCTTAAGTTTAAAAAACTATGTATAACACAAGGCAAATTAAATGCTTAATATGTTCAAATTAAAAGGATATCATATTAGAGAGCATCTAATTCTCACCAGGAGAACTGCAGGAAAATTCCTGAAGAATATCACAGTTAAGTGCCAAAGGATCAACAGCATAGTATGACATAGTCATAGTTCCCCCAGTGTAAATAAAAACAAAAATAATGATTATAATCATAATTAAAAATAACATGTATTGAATATTATGCATTTTATATTCCTTTAAGTACATTATACATAATGTCTCAATTCTTAGAGCAATCCCTATGAGATATTATTTGTCTCATTTTACAGGTGAGGTAATTGAAGCACATAGAAACTGAAATAACTTACCCAAGGCCCACACCTTGTGTAGAAGACAGGCAAAAAATACGAACAAGACTATGAAGGTTCCTAAAGGCTTTTTCAAAGGGGGTTGGTTTTCTTAAGCAATGGAAACTCATGGAAGAGAGTAATTCCAGCAGAGGGAAAGAAATACGGATGCATTGAAAAGAAATGGAGAGGGATACAAAGCAGAGGCTCCAGCTGGCACTGCAATAGTGCAGGAAAGTGACGATGGAGATCTACACTACGAGCAAATGTGAGAACCCACATACTGATGGGGTCGATGGGCTTCCCTATTAGCGGAGAGCAGTAAGGAACAGCCTGATGTTGCAGGATGAGCCTGGGTAAAGTCACACTATTTATGAAGGTGGTAACGTATCTTTTGGAAAAGACGTCCCCATAAAATCTGCTTTAGATTTTGAACTTTTTATGTATAAGTCATTACGTTTTGATTACCAATATTTTGAACCACTTACCTCCCTGCCAATCCTTGATAAATGATCATGAAATGTTGGTGTCTATTTATGTGAGACCCTCTCTTCTTTCTTTTTTCCTTTTGTACTATCCAGCTCTCTTGCTCTTCCTGATCCCAACGTGTAATTTATCTCCCTTTTATCTGCTCAACTCCTACTCATTTACTTCCTAAAAATATTTGAAGTATTGTCTTGTCAATTCCTTTATAATCACTTTATATCTTTCAGATTCTTTCTTTATACTTTAAAAACTCATCTCTCTCATTCTACTCAAATTCTCCCTTGTTAGAATACTTCTAATAATGTTTTCTCTTTCACAACAAATACCTAATTAGGTTGATTTTTCAGACTTCTGCTATTAATATGCTATTTATATTAATGCTAATAAACCCAGTTTCAAAGGCTTATAATAATGTGGTTCATTTATCTTAAAATGATTTCTAAATTAAAATAAGTACGCAAAGGGAACTGAAAATAAGACTTGGAAACATGATTCATTTTAATATGTTTATAGGAAAAGAGTAAATTCACCGGCAGACAAAAAAATTACCAAAAGTAACATTTTACAGATTTTTAGTCTCAAAGCACAATACATTTTTCATAGAAACAAATATATCACCACTATAGGTACCAAAATATGGCAACATTTATACACAAGGCCATTTACCATTAAGAAAATCAGTGGCAATGGTGATGTAATACATTAGCTCATCTTTGTTAAACTTTTTGCTATTATACTTCCTGGCCTGCAGGAGTATTTGCCAGGATACAAAAGAAAATATGTGACCTCAATTTTAACAATACATAGAAAGCTCTGGCTGCCCATGCTTAACCCTGTATTTACTATACGATCACCAGGAATGTTTTCATACCACTAACTCTGACTAATTAAGACCATTCCCAAGGAATCAAACATGTTAACAGATTCATTTGGATATTAAAGGATTATTTTATACAAAATAAGAAGTGCAATATCAGAACTTAATATTCTATATGCCTAAACTTAACAGAAGAAAAAACTGTACAGATATTAAGTGGAAAACAGTTTGAGATTACTTGGAGTAGGTAATGGCATAACACCGGACTGGGGAAAATGTGATGATAAGGTTTCTTTCAGCTTTACAGTTGACTATTTTTAAATGCACCAGATCATTTTCTGAGGGCCATTCACATTCAACATTTAGATTCATTTTATTAGTGGCATACACAAAGCACCATATAATATATGAAATGTAGAACAATCATGAATATGTAATTAACTGTAGAAATAACTGCTAAGAAAATATAGCAATATTTAACACAGGATTTCTAAAACCATTACATTTTCATTACTTTTCCCAAAGCTAATGTCCCATGTTTTATTCCATAGACTTTGTCTATCAAGATTTATATGCATTTGGCACTTTTTTGGACTGAAAATAGTTGATATCTTCTGTACAGTAATGTTACAGTTTTATACAAACTTCAGAAATATGGCATTTGGAATAGTCTTTATGATCCTCTTCCAAGTGTTCCATTTCACACAACAGCAAATACTCTGAATGCCTTTCCTCCCGGAGGATTCTGTAAACTGCAAAAAATACAGAAATATATTGATGTCATCTCCACAAATAATCCTTCCAATAAATCACGCTTTCTTATGACAGTCAAGAAAGCAGCTCTATAAATATGAATCCAGATGGTCAACTTTCTTAGGCTACTATAATTTATTGTTATTGGACAGCTTGAGTGAGGATGACATAATTCTTTAAATCTTGGTTGTATGGTAGACTGCAAGTTTACTAAAGAAATTTAAGATATGCAATGATAATAATAGTAGTCTCTAAAAAAACTTCACAGATTCTAGATGTCTTATTAATATATTACCTTCTTTGATTTTAATAAAGCTGAGTTAGGCAGTTGTTATTCCACGTTACCTGGGCAATACCAAGACTAAGGTTTACAACAGATTGGCATGGCTACAAGTTAAAATGGTTGCTGATACTCAGGCAATACTCTAGAGTCTAGGTTACTATCATTTCCTAAATGTGACAAAATTTAAATTACACTGCTATCACATAGATTAATACTCTTAATAGTTTCAAGAAAAATGATAGTGAGGAAATTTAATGGTCACATCTGAAAGGGCTTAAAGAATTGCTTCACTGAAATGAACAAATACACACATAGCATTCAATCACATTTTGGGAATACCTTTAAAATGGAAGTTTAAAGTAATGCAGACTTATAAAATTTACTCTTTATTAAATTATTTGTATTTTATTTGGCAACATCGATCAAGGTATGTTTTTAAATCTTTAAAAGTTAACACATTGATAACGCCATTCATCATTATTCATTCCAATCAACTGTAAACTTTTGAAGTTTTTACATTTTTGCATAAAGTTTTATTTGCTTACTAATTAAAAAAGACTTTTAGAGATTAACACAATAAATGCTAAGAAAGACAAAAATTGAAATCCCTTTTATATATTTATTCATGTATAAGAAAAAAAGGGAGAGAGTTTTAAAGTGAGAAAAGAATGGGGATCTCTCACGTGTGCAAACACAACACACACGCTTACATGCACGCCCACCGGGTTTTTCATATAAGCTGATAGTCAATCTAAAGCTATTTTTATTTATCAGCAACAGATTGACCAAGTACCCTAGGAAGTGGATGTGTTTGGTGTGCTTCTTCTTTGTATGCAGTACCATATCAGAAAAATGCACATCTCTGAGCCCATAGATCTGGTGTTGAATCTGAGCTCTGAGCTTTTACAAGTTATATGAACTTCGACACATCACTTAACCTTTTTGAGCCTCAGCTGACACATGTAATATTAGGGTTTATGGACCTGACATTAAAGGGCTGTTGCTGGAGGTGAGTTAATATACTTAAAGTTCCCAGTAGTGTCTAGTGTCTGGAATATTCATAGGAGGTACTCAAAAATAATTATTATTCTCAGTTTTATTAGGTTATCATCTATCATTTCATATTTTAAAATAAACTTAAGAAGTATGAGAGGTAAATGAAACCATACCACCCCATTTAGCTCATAAAGTTGCATATCAGATTCTGTAACTAAGGAGTTCATTTTATATATCACATCTGCTTAAGGAGGCCATGAGCCAGGTTATATGGAAGTCACCTTCTCAACAATGGCCTCTTGATACAGTCTCCTCTGAAAAATTCTCAGCAGTTCAGAGACAAGATAAATATCCATCTTATTATGAGGATGACACTCAGATGGTTACATGGAAGGCAATCTAGATAACCTGCATGGCATATTTTGTTGCTGCCCTTTAGAGAAATTATTATATATATGAACCTTCCATTGGCAATTTTGAAAAACCCAGGAAAATATCTAAAAGTTTCTGTATCTATACAAATAAATGGGACTTACGATTACTTCCATAAGTACTAATGATTAAAAAAAAATCACCACAGGTTCATTTTTCTTTATGTTTATTAATATGTGATAAAGTGAGTCACCATGGATTTTCTCAAATTATTAAAATATATAATACTAGCAGGCTAAATAATATGAGATGATCTGAAAGAGTTCATTTATATCATACTAGGCATCCAACTTAAAGTCAAAGAGAGAACTTGGTTCTAGGGAAAATCAGACTCATTGTTTTTCTCAAATACTTTATCAGATAACTGGATTAGAGAAATATTCAGTGCTTTGCTCACCTAGAAAGAATGAAACATAAAAACTAATCTAGAAAATCCAAAAGAGGATGAAAGAAATTTCCTAATTATAACATCAATTAACAAAAGAGTGGTTCTGACTTGTAATCCGATTTTCATGTTGATTTTTATAAGCCAGCAGGAGACAGGCACCTCTGGTACTACGGCTTCTCCCATCCCTGGAAGACTGTTTACAAATGTGTGCAAGGAAACATACTGGCTCTGCCACTTAACTTTGAACCCGTACTAAAATGGGTCCATTGTAAAGCAATCATGAATAAAGAGATGGATGGTGTATGAAAAAAAAAATATATATATATACATATATATATATATATACACACACACACCCACACACCCACACATGTTCTGTTTTGTTTTTACCTTTCTGAGAAGATTCCATTCTGAAAAGAAGCGACATAAGTCTTTCTTTTGTCCACAGGCATAACGTCAACATAACCACCATGATTTCGAACCACCCCAGCATGTACTGCTGCTCTGCAGATACTGGACAGCTGAGGAGGCAAGGAAAAAACAGGCCATTATTAGGAAATTCCTGATGGACTTGCCCAGCCTAGTCTTCTATTGGACTAAAGTCACTGAAATGTGGCTCTTTACTGATAGCCAGTGAGCAGCTAGAGGATAATGTTTTGAACATAAAGGAATGTTTCAAAAGTCAAAACTCAAAGCCCATTCTGAGCAGCTCTGAAGGCAGACCTCCAGGGAGGCTGCAGTGGTAAGACCCCACCCCACTCTAATCTAGCAATGATCTGTCCAGGCCACACTGCAGGCTTTTAGAGTGTCAAAGCAAGAAAAAGCAAATCAGCTCCTTTTATCTCTTCTAGGGCCTATTTGTCATTCTTAAATTTTAGCCTTTGTTAGTCCATACTGGAGTTACTCTGGCCAAATGTTGACAGATTGGATTATTTGTACCTGATTTATGTTTAGTTTTGTCTAATACAAATTCAGCAATAGTTCTACACATTTCTATGGCTCCTTTTCCAAAATACTAGTATGTATTAAATGGGAAGTTATTTCCTATTAAATAATATAATCTATTATAGAAAATTTGCTAGAAGAATAACCCTAAGAAGAAAAAAATGAAGAACAATCATAACTTCTACCTAAATTTGCAGTGCCTATCGCCCTGCTCTGAGTGGTCTGACATGAACCTTAAGGAAATTCTGAGGTTATATAGTAAGCACCAGTCGATATAATCTGGATTGAATGTGATTTCTATGGAGAAGAAAATTATTGTTTCAGGTCTAATATTTTCAAATTTTTACAACAAACAGCTTCTAAAAGTCAAATCATTTCTTTTGGCCCATTAAAATCTTTTCAAGATTTTAATATTTGCTTTAATCCAATGTTCTACCAAAATTTGCCAATAGCTGAGTGTAGCCTGAGGACATCCCACAAAAGGAGACACTTGAACTGTCTCAGTAAAAAGCAATCTACCTCACATGCCCGTGGGTCTTTTCTGATACCATTGATGTGTTCTTTTCTTATCTCAGTGCATATGTGGGTGATCTAATATGCTTTTGTAAGTTCACATAAGCATGTGTTTCTTCCATGACCTTGCTTTATTACTGTGCTGTGAACTCTGCAGCATCAGTCAGCATTTATTAGATCAGAGAGCCTGAATGCCAAGCCGTTTAATCCTTTTCATGCTTTTGCTATATCACAAAAGACCATATACCTAAAACCTGTATCTTTACTCTGAGGAGGCATTTTATTCGCCATTGAAAGGCCCACACTGAATTAATATTTGCCTCCAAAATGGTTCAGAACAGACTGAACTAAAAATAAGTCTGTACACATTTCAGTATTTATTTTATTCTGTTGAAAAGGTATTATCAGCACTTTTTCCCAAGGCAAAAAAAGTGCTTAGATATAACATTCACTAAATCCAAGCACTTAAAATGCTTTGAGACTATTGTTTTGCCTACAACTATGCAGTCAGCAGGCATTCCTATTTGAGTCCAAAGGTCAGAAGACATTTTCTTTTCATACACACACTTTGTAAGAATTAATGTATGATGAAAAGAAAGAATTTATCTGTGAGGAGTGGAATATTTTAATGAATGCAGAAATTAATCTGTAGTAAACTGTAAATAAAAGCTCAAAACAGTACAAGTTCTAACTCTATAAATGGGGGGAGAGAGAGAGAAAGAGAAAGAAAGAGGAGGAAGAGGATGGTAGGGAGGAAGGGAGGGAGGGAGGAAGGAAGCAATGAAGGAGGGGGGAGGGAGGGGGGGAAAGATGTTGGTTGATTGTTTCTCATCTTTCCACACTAACCTCACTGAAGAGAGAATGTATTTTGTAGGGGCAGGGAAGATTGGCAATTAATGGTTCAATCTCTGACTCTGTACTTCCCATGTGAGAGCAATCTTTACATTTCCACCTCATTCCTCAAAGGACCTACGTGATAATGTATATTACCTACCCACTTCACTGAGGTAAGAAGATAAAATGATCTCAGGATACAGGTTCTGACAAAACCTTAACTCTAGCAAAGAGGTGGCTTACAAGTACAGAAGTATGTAGACTATTCTGAAAGACAGACATAACTAAAATGAAAAGATCTACTTAAAAGGAAAATCTGGAAAGTATGAAAGTATGGTTTCTTTGGAAATCTCTGATGATTCCAGATACGCACATTCCTATACACTTATTAGTTTGTTTTTTCAACAAATATTTATGTGCAAGTTACTTGCTGAATGTCTGATATCACTGTGTGCTCTAAGTTCTACAAAGGCAGGAACAAGCCTACCTCATTCACAGCATGGCAGACATCAAATTAGTGATGAAAAATTGATAAATGACTTTCCTGGCTGCTGCCTTTGAAGAACTTACAAACTAGTAAAGGAGATAGGGTAACAGTCATAATACCTAATAAAATAGTTTAAATGCTAAAAGGAAAAAACCAAAGTTACAGAGGTTGAAAGAAGAACAACTTCATACTTGGATTAGGAGATACAGCAATACACCTCACAGAGAAAGTGGCAATAATTTGGAATGTGAAGAACGACCACAGTTTTGACAGAAAAATTTCAAAAAGGATGTATTTTAAACAGAGGCAAGAATATAAGCACCAATGTGAGGACTAGCAAAGTCACGATACCTGCAGGACATTGATAAACTACAGATAAGAATAATGTAAACCTCAAGCTTGAGAGAGACTTAGAATGAGAATAATTTCAAAGGTAAAGCTAAATTAAAAAAACAAAAAATGGGATCTAAATGAAGTCATTAAGAGGAACAGGTGGTACTGCCCATATTTCAGACCGCTTTACACTATCAAATTCCCTTAGAATGCGTGCATCAAGAAGGTATTTCCTAAATTTGTTTTTGTTACTCTCTGGCTTAGAAATCTGTAATAGTTTCTAAATGTCTGCCACATAAAACCTGAACTCATCAGCATGCACTTTCAGACTCTATCTACCCATTTGAAGAGCTGGACTCCTCTAGCTCTCAGACTAACTTGGCTATAGCCCCTCTTAGCTCCAATTATCAGCAGCTCAGAGACAAGCAGAGCTATTTGCTAGGCCCACATGCAGCTCATTCACTCTCACCTCCGTGTCCTTGTAGATGCCACCCATCTCAACTAGAATGTGTCCCTGATACTCTTTACCAACCCACACTTCAAACCCAGTTCAAAAAGCACATGACCATCCTGAAGCCATTACAGCTCACATTCTTTGTCCAAACCCAATAAAGTCATCCATTACAACATCCCCTCAACCAATTTCATTTTGTATGTATTTTAATACAGTATCTGTTTATGGCTCTATGCTACTTTTTAAATGCCCCTTTGGCAGGGAAAGTATTGTTCATACATTTGACAGATTAATTGTCCAGTTTAGACTTCAAATACCAAAGAGCCAAAAGAAAGATTAACGAAAGGCAAACTATATTTTCCTTCCCCAAAATATCTGTAGACTATTTCATTAGCTGTCTCATAAACTATATGGGGAGGATATGAAAAAATTTAATTAAAATAAATGATTATGAATTCAGATTTATGTATGCATATTAATTTTTCAGTGATATTGATGATTAACTCTTCTGAGAATATGTTTCTGTGTTCTGTATATCAGTGTACATATATACATTGAGAGCTGTATGAATTAGGATACTTACATCAGAGTAAACTCGAGTTCCAATGACACGAGCATAATGTGGATTTGCTTGCATACAGTTACGAGGACAGTATACTCTGAAAAAATAATATATATATATTAAGTAAGCTGGTTACTTCAGTCTTTCTTATTAGTAAAACCACAGACATGCATACACAAAAGTAAACTCAACATTCCAAACCCTATTCATTTTTTTTCTCCTGAAATTGGTCAATTATACAAGCCTGGCAATAGACACTATTGCTTCTGTTTACTTTATCTATTTCCATCTTTTGGCACAAATGTGATTTATTTTTAAATTTAGCTAGGAAGCTTTCTAATTTGGGGATTTAAAGCAGAAAGAAACCCCAGGAAGCATCTCTATGTATCTGAGAACTTAGCACCCAATGTGTCTGCAGAATTTACTAAACAGGTTAACTGGAAAATCTGAATCATTGCCTCATATGACTCAGTTTCTCTTCTGTATGTTCATATCTTTGGTATCTAATCCAATTCCACGGTTTTAATTATCATGTATAAACTTCTGATTTCCAAATTTGTGTCTCCAGTTGGGACTTCTCTTAATTCCAAAGCTGTATATCCTACTGCTTATTCAACATCTCCACTTAGATCCAATAAACATCTCAAACTTAGCACGTACGAAACCCATTTCTAAACTTGTCCTTTACTCCCCGAATCTGTTCTTTCCGTAGGCTTCCCATTGCAATAAATGGCACTTCCATGATTCCATGTACTCAGGCTGAAAACCTGTATTCTATCCTCGGTCTCTCCCTTCATCTCACACCTCACATTCAGCCCATCAGCAATTTCCACTGGATACACATACAACATATCCAAGATCAGAGCATCCCTAAGCAGTCATGGTCACTCTGGACTCTGTCATCTGCTGTCTGGCTGACTGCAGTCAGCTCTCCTATGATCTCCCTGCTTCCACCCTGGCCCTCTCCAACCTATTTTCCACACATATATTAAAGCATACAAGTCTAAACATGTCATTCCTCTGCTCCAAACACTCCAGCGGCTTTATATCTCATTCAAAATAAATGACAGATCCTTAGAATGCTCAATAAGCCCTGTACCTTCTGATGCCAATCACCTGACTCTATATCCTTCTTCTTTTCTACTTTCTCACCCTGCTCCAGTCACGATGGCCTAATGGTTCTTCCTCAAACATACACAGTAAGATCCTGCCTCAGAGCCCTTGAGTATATCTGCCTCTCTCTGCATGGAATGCTCTTCCTCCAGAAATCCTACTGCCTTACTGATGTCGACTGGCTTAGCTCATTTTAAAGAAGTTTCCAAAAGCTTTTTATTTAAACATAAACAAATTATCAATGTTTAATCAATGACATGATATTTTAAAAAATCAATTCCCAGAGTTTAAGAAACTGTCAAATGGCACTTTTTAAAAAATCAGTTGGCTCTTTGGAATTCACACACACACACACACACACACGCACACACACCTACCCAATTTCCACAAGGTTATGGTACTAAATAATAGTTTATTTGGGGTTGTTTTGCCAGCCATGGAACCTCTCAAAGACATGACCATGCAAGTAAATCTTGTTTCTTCAAGCTTTTTTTGAGCTAATTTCCTTTAATTTATTTGCTCTTATCAATTTTCTCTAGAATAGACTATGCTTCAACCTATTTAAGTGATGTGAAATTCTAAAATAGATGTACCAACCACGTGGTTCCCCAAAAGTTATAAACTGTCATATAAATAATTCAAGAAACTATCAAAAATTTATGAGGAAAAGAAAAGATAAACCATTTTCTCTGAAATAAAAAAAAAGAGAACTTTCCAGACTACTTAAAGTCAAAATTATGTATAAATTATTATTTCTATGGATTTATTCATGATAGAAAAAGCTAAAGCTAATTTTAAAAATTTATATCTTTTTCCTTTTTTTTTGATGTTAACCCTCCTAGAACAAAGCCAAGAAATAGAAAACTTGTGTGTTAAGATTTTACTTGAATGATTTTTCTCTTTTGGAGCAATATTGACATCGATTGTTTTATAGATACAAAAGTACCACTTATCGAGTAGTTGAGGAAGGTTTTATGCGGGAATGTGCCACATAGATTGTCCTTACTATTTGGTCCCCATAAACCTAGCTACATGGCTAACATAGGGCCTGGCATAATACTAGTATAAGGTAGGTATCTAACAAGTATTTATAAATGCATAATTCTAAAATTCCTGTTTTTTTCCACATATTATGATGCTAAAAATTCACCAGCTTCAACTAATAATACATCTTTCCTTCTTTCTATAAAAATATAATCTGTAAGTATGGTGGCTTAAGAAATCTGAAAAAAGTTTCTACAAAATTTTCTAACATTACAAAATGAACCATGATTTAATCAACTCTGTAAGCCATATAAGGCCACAATTAATGAAGTACTAGTAACAGGAGATTATATTTTTATAACAAAAATATTTGGCATATAATTTGTTTGTGGTTAGATGGTAAAAAAGTATGTGATAAATTTCACACACTAAGGGGTCCTGAAATTATCCTACACACTTTGTAATCTGCTGATTTCAGTAAAGACACATGCTGAGTAATTTCAATATTCTCAAAACGACACACATCAAGTTAGCTGACCAAAAATATTACAACAGGAGTCTCACATTAGAGACAAAAAGATTTGGTTTTTGAAAGGAAACAAGTTACCTATTTCATTTCTATTACATTGAGAAACTACCTACTGGTAGAAAGTACTCACTTATATAAACATCACAGTCTTCTGTTATGAAGGTTCCGTTATGTCCTTTGTAAACAACCAATCTCATTCTTTAAGTGAAACACTGCTTTAGTTTTAAAAGGATAAGTAATGAAGCTTTTCTGAAGTAAATACATTTCTCCATAAAAATTAAGCTCCTTCAATTTTTTCTCAAATATAGGTTGAAAGTTATAATTATATCTCTAAGTCTCATTACTGGTTTTTCAAAGTTGTGTGGACAGAACTAAGACTGGAAGTACAGGGGCATACTTCACTTTTCCTACATACTGAGTATGGTTTACAGTCACAATACTTCTAACAGTTTTCATCTTAGCTTGGCCAAGATAAAGTATTTTTGTCACTATTTTATAGTAGATAAACCCCAATATAATTTTATAAAAGAGAATATAAATATAAAATAAAACAAAAATAAAAGAAAGGCAGAAGTGGGTTTTTTGACTCACCAAATGCAATCAGATTGATCTAATTTAGGAACTCAATAACAATGTTAAAAAATATGAGTTATGTCATTTTAGGGGTTTTTTTTGTAAGAATTTGTTAGGGACTGAAAGTTTTTGTCCTTCAAAATTCATATGTTGAAGTCCCAATCCCCAATGTGACTGAATTTGGAGACAGGGCCTTTATAAAGGTAATTAAGGTTAAATGAGGTCGTCAGGGTGGGTCTCTTATTCAACAGAATTAGTGTCCCTATAAGAAGAGACACAAGGGAACAAACTCTCTCCCTCTGCCACGTGAGGACACAAAGAGAAGGTGTCCATCTGCAAGCCGGGAAGAGAGTCCTCCTCAGGAACCAAATCAGTCAGCACCTTGATCTTGAACTCCCAAAGTCCAGAATTATGAACAAATAAATTTCTGTTTACACCACCCAAGTTAAGGGTATTTTGTTACAGTAGCCCAAGCAGACTAATACAGGACTCTTTGTAGCACAGATAAATATATAAGTTATATTCATAAGCTCTGATATTATAGATTAACAGAAGTGCTTTTGCATTTGGAGAAAGCACACTAGGCCTGCCTGGCGTGCATGTAGTTTGAGCTGTTCCATTGTTCCCACCTGCTTAGCAGTTCAAGATTATACATCCTTTGAATCCTAGAGATTCAGGCAAAAACAATTACCACAGGGCCAAAGCCCCATATATGTTCACTGGCTAAAAAAAAGAGATTTAGAAAACATTACCTCGGGCAATGTGAAGCAGGCTTATGAAAGGGACAGAGCTGTTCCACAGTTGTTTCACAAGTCACAGCTTGAACTGAGGAATCAAAACACAAAACAGTAAGTGAATCCTTTGAAAGCAATAACATACTATACAGTTGTAAGAACATAAGACGAAAAAAGTGCTAACCTGTTACTTTAGAGACTGTGAAGGAATTAGCAGACTGGTATTTGCTGAAGATAAAAAGATAGAAATGTCAATCATTTTCTTATAGGCATCATCATCGGCATTAATTTCTGGTATCTTTCAGGTCTATGAATACTTTATTTTTTTAAATATTTTTGTTAAATAGCTACATAGGCAGTGATATAAGAAAATATCATCAATTTTATGCTAAATCCATATTACCTTCACGTATAAACCAAATCAATAACATTCTCAATATTAGAGGCTGTTCTCGTCATTAATAATCTCAAAAACTTATAGATAAGAGCATAAACCAATACACATTATATATATATATATGTATTTTGTTTTCTATCAAAATTAAAATTCTCAAATACCAACTCCCTGTCTCCACAGAGCCAAACTATTTAATCCTTCACAATAATAAATACAAGGCAGTGTTGTAAAAAGACTGCAAAATAATAAGTACCTTAAAGGAATATGCATTATTCATTTTTTGCCCTAGTATCTAGTAAAATGTCTGTGATAAAAGAATGACTTTCTCCTCATTATATGCATTATTAAAAAACAGAAATATAAGATTAGGTACCCCTTATATATCAAAATATTAATTGGTTTATGAATATCCAGATTTTCAGAAAAACCACCTATTGCAAAAGGTAAGGCTTATTTATGATGGTACTTTAACATGGTATACATTCTCGTGTTAACCTATAATAATACACTCATTATTATGATAATATGCACGATCTATAATATGCCCAAAAGAAAGAACATTCTTTGAGGCACAAAATATACAACCTATTAAATGTAGCCTTCAAATTTCAAGAGAGTTTCTATACATTCAAGAGAAAAAAAGTAAATAATAGGATAAATGTTCTTTAATACAGTGCTTGGCTTACTAAAACTAATAACTAATCTTTATTATTTATTGAAAGTAATTAATAAATGTTTACTGAATAAGTAAGTTAATCAATAAATATGTACATAAAGCTTTTACTAAAAAGAGTTGTTGCTAATTACTGAAAACCACACATCAAGCCTTTTTACAAAACTATATATATGGGAGGTCATTCCACAAATTTGCAAGAGTTTTTAACAGATTGTTTTTTATATTACAGTTAACCCCACTGTGGAGTTTCATGCAATTGTATAGTTACAAAGGAGAGACTATGCCATATATCCCAAGAAAAGTCATTCCATATAAGGTTCAATATGTTTATTTTTTTACTTAGAAGAAGAAGCACTACAAAAACATTTCAAATGCCTGTATTTTTCTATTTTCTGTAGAGAGCACATAAAATGCAGTGTTTTAGAATAAGGTATATAGTATACTTAATATGAGGAACATTTTAAAAGTTAACCAATGTTTTTGAGTTAAATTATACTTAAATGAATAAAAAGATGACATAGCATAATACATATTTAGATAATTTTTCAAAATGCTCTTTCACCCATTAATGTAATTTAACGTTATGACATTTAACAGTAATTTAACAGTTACTGTTGCATGGGTTGACTCATTGTTACAATTTAAACTCATGTGGTCCAAAAGATCATTTGGGTACTTACCCAATTGTTTGAATGCCATTTCTATTGGATTTGATGAAATAATGTTTTCTTCCTTGTCTAGTGATATCTACCCAACCACCGTCATTGTCTATTATACCATAATGAATTGCAGCTCTACAGATGCTGGATTGCTTGGAGAAAAGGAGGAGATAAAAGGATGTTAAAATATTAGGCTTCTGCATAAGGCACAGCCTCTTACTACTTCCGAGACTTTAGATTAAATAAACATTTCTGAGCAAAATATCTATATTATATAGGTTGTTATTTTTCGACATTAAAAAAATCAAATATTATATGGAACCAAATAATTACATTTATAATACTTACCATTTCATAATGTACACTGCCAATAACTTTAGCTTTACTATCCAAACAGCCAGCGGGACATTCATACCTAAATCAAAATAATTGGGAACAAAATTTAGTTTCTCTGAATGTCAGTATAAAACAAAAACATTTCTTATATTTTGTCAGTTAATTTTCAGAATAATAATAAATATTACCTATTGCAGGTTGTTCCTTTGCACTGATCTCTTAATCTCACTTCACAAGAAACAATTTGGGCTAAAAGGAAAAAAACCACCAGAATAACTTAGAAAATATGAAATCTGCTGTAATTTGTTATATACATAGTAATGACAAGTTTTTTTTCCATTCTAAAAATATTCAAATTACTATTATCTTGATGGACATGCCATACAATTTATATAAATAATGCAGAGGTCTTACACATTTGCTGTGTGCTTATTACTTCGTTTCTGTTACTATCATCTGATCTTGTCTGAACATGGGTGTCATGGACTTGTGACTGCTGCCGTTCAATTTCATTTGTTTCTTCTTCTCGGGGAGGATAATAGCTGTCTGACCCTTCTGTTAGGGAAAATAGATTTAAGAAATATCAATGCCATTTTATATTTGCAGAAATTATCAGATAATGATATACTTTGATATTCCTATTTAACATTCAAAATTAGAAAAACTGGTACTGTTTTTTGGCACAGGTTTTGGCTTAAGGTGGTGATCTTAAGCACTGCATTGGAATAAATGAAATGCACACATGAGCCTTTGAACCCTTGATTCATTTATGTTAATGTTTGGCTAATATTTAATGGAGTCACTTTTAAACTAACTTTGCTTATATTTCAACATATTATCAGTGTCTTGTTTTCACAATGACACTATGACATCTACACAGTGATCTAATAAAGTCGGGGTTTGGTAAAATTGCATTTGCATTCTCAAATGAAATTGTATTCTTAATATTTTCAGAAGAATCACATTTAAAATTCTCCCAAATGGACATGTGGTCTAAAGAAGGATTGATATGCCTGTTATTTACTAAAATATACATTTCTATGGAAAGGTTTTTCTCTTCTAGAAGGAAATCCAATGTGCAGAAATTTAAACTTGATAATGGAGAATAATTTCAAATTTGAATTTAATTTTCTTTCCAGATTGACAATGGCACATTTTGGAGAGGAGTATTGTTTTCATGTGTGCCCAAGAACTCAGAACCTAGAAAAAAAGGAAGTATAAAATCGGAAGCAGAGGAAAGTCAGCTTTAAATAAAATATAGTGGCCATTCGTGAAGGAGCAGGTAGGCTGGAGGTTTTGGGGTGGACACTGATACAATGAAAAAATGCTACAAATGCTTCCAGGAATTTAAAAATGGCTTATACAACAGAGGGACATATCTGAGTACTTGTCTACTTATTGTAGCTAATGAGCATTCAGTCATTAGGGGGAAAAAAGGGACACATCTCATTACGAGCACTGAAAAAGGGCTGTAATTATTCAAATATTTTCTGATACATTCATTCTACATTTTTCCCCATTTAATAATCATTAAGAAAAAAGCACAAGGCAGTAAATAATTTTCACTTGAATGCCCAAGAGTATGACTTTTCACAAAAGCTTTGTCAAACACAGTTTATCTTCACGTGCTATAAACAGGACACTGTATTTATATGTACTTTTTAAGACATCAAATGCATTTGAGAGCACTACTTTTATAATAATTTTACATTACTATTACACTTTTTTGTTATTGTAGCATGAGAAACTGCATAGTCTGTAGTAAGAAGTGTAGAATCAGTATAATGCATTCAGCATGGTTCAATAAGATAGACAATGGGGTATTTTGGCAAAAACTTTTAAAGTGCTAAAAATTGTGTTAAGTTGCTCGATCCTTCAAAAATGATGAGAGTTATGGAAATAACTCTAGTGAACAATACAACAAGATGACTTTTAAGAATATCAATATACTTGTCATTCTGGGGTAATTTCAAAGTAGAATTAGAAGCAGTTGTCTGAAATAATCATGAAATTTTCTTTTAAACTCATACTGGTATAACACACTTAATAATACAAATATTTTTAAAAGTTTTTTTTTCAAAATACTTGAAATAGAGTTCTGGAAACTTTTCATGTAATAATTAAGTACACTTTGACTTTTTTAACACAAGTAATGCATAAGCTGGATTAAAATATAAATCAAAGTGAATATTACAATACAATAGCACTTACCTTTGTAGCACAGATTTTCTCTACAGCCCCCTCCAAAACTAGGCGGACAAGCAGAACAGGGTCGTCCATGTTTGTAAGGTGCGTGGCCCCACCAGTTTCCCCTTTGAGAGATGATTAAGAAATTTACTAAATAATTCAAAAGTTACATCCTCACAAACCTAAATGTCAAGGGGCAGTCTAACAGCATAATTTATAAGATAATGCAAAATAACACTATATTCAAATATAAGTAATGATTTTGTGTGGAGATTTAACACATTTATTTTAGTACAGAGTTCTTTTGGTGATTAGGTTTAAATTTAAATTACTGCCTCATTCTTTTGAAAATTTTCAAAGTAATTTACCATTGTATAGTCAAAAATTATAAAATCTAACTTTTGTAGAAAATCAAACCCTTCTATATATTCAGCTATATTCCATTTGTTTTAATAAAAATGTATCTTAGACTTAAATTTGATCCTGAGTCTGGTTGTATAGTATTTTCAATGTAATCACTTAAATGGTCTTTACACAGATGAAAATACATTCTCAGTTGTCAATCTCTAATAAATCAAATTTATTAAATATTTATGGAATAGTATAGTTTAACGAGTAAAACTAAAAAGTATGATTCCCTTCTTCACAAAGATATTTTCAAATTTCATATTCCCTTTAAGCATTGATTTTTGTATTAGGTAACTATAACTGTTGTCATATTAAATAAACTGAATTAAAACAATACTCTTTACTCAATAACACACTGAAAATGGGGAAAAAATCAGGAATATAAAGTTATTTTCATATTGTTAAGAAAAATTTACGTGTGAATGTAGTGTTTTTTCCACTTACTTTGGGGAGTAATTGCACACCAAGTAGACAGCTTTGGGCCATATCTGCCCCCAGATGTTCATGTTATGACACAAATTAATGGCACAGCCTATTCTGCTACTAGTTGCCCACACCACCTACATCAGAGAAAAGAAAAGCTCAGAAAAAGCAGGTTGAGATGAAATAAGACAACACATCTGAGAGAAAAATGTAGAAAATCTGAACTTGAGAAACCAACATTTATCATTCAAAATGAACTAAGGCAATATCAAAACAGGCATTTTTTCCAGAGACTTTGGGTAGTATCTAATTCATCTTAAGAAAGAGATCTATAGGTAAATAACTGTATCTGGCTATAAAATGTAAGCATTTTCAAATGCAAATTTGCTAAATAATTCAAAAGTTACATCCTCGCAAACCTAAATGTCAAATTAATATTTCTATGAAGAAACTTGCCCTACCAAGGAACAGAATCTCACATCTTGAAAGTAGTGGAGCAGAAATTCAAGGGTTCAAATTCCTTATACAACACCTTCTTTTCATTGTGCCCATAGTTTTTAGGTAGTTTGATGCTGATCTTAATCTTGTCCCATGTAAAAGCATACAGAACGATATGTCTGCTTTACATTCATTGATCATAGGTCATAGAAATTCCAGAAACTCAGATCAGTGTTGACTTTATCTAGTTGAATCTGCCTTTAGTTGTTTGATTTAGTTTAGAACATACCAAATGTGAACACTAAATATAAAAAAATATATAAATGTTGCACATGTGTAAAGATTGGATGTAACTGGTAACTAAAACTATATTTTTATTCTTTGGAATAAAACTTTGACTCTGAAGATAATAAATTTCTCTCCATATCCATTTATTGG